>LKNJ01004691.1:0-69251 GCA_002120245.1 Maccullochella peelii | reverse complement strand
GCTTAAGACTTTCCTCTTTGATAAAGCTTATAGTAGGGCTGACTCAGGTGAGCCCTGAGCCACCCCTTAGTTATGCTGCTATAGGCCTAGACTGCTGGGAGACTTCCTATGATGCACTGAGCTCCTCTCTCCTCCTCTCCCTCTCCATCTGTACATACTCGTATCCCATTGATGCTTGTTACTGACTGCTTCCCTTTCTCTCCTCTTTCTCTCTCCTTCTGTTGCTTTCTGCAGGTATTTCTGCCTTCGGAGCTGTGGAGTCTGGATCTGTGGTTGCGGGCCACCTGCTGCCCCCGTGTTCCTGCTCAACAGCCACTGCTGCTATTATTGTTATTGGTCTTATTATTAGTATTACTATTATTATATTGCTATGTGTATTATTTCTATTAATATTAACATCAAAACCATTAGCACTGCTATTACTTTACATCTCTCTTTACATGTTCTCTTTCCTCCTGCTCTCTCTCTCTCTCAACCCAACCGGTCGAGGCAGATGAGCAGAGCCTGGTTCTGGTTCTGGTTCTGCCCGAGGTTTCTGCCTGTTAAAAGGGAGCTTCTCCTTGCCACTGTCTCCTAGTGCTGCTCATGGTGAGAATTGTTGGGTCTCTGTAAATATAAAGAGTCGGTCTAGACCTGTTCTTTATGAAAAAGTGCCCTGAGATAACTTTGTTACGATATGGCGCTATATTAATAAAACTGAATTGAACTGAACTACAAGTGCTTGTTTTTGCCACTGACAGGCAAGTGTCTGACAACATTATGGAAAGGATCCCTACAGAGACAGACCGTTTGTTAAAGAGTAAGATCCTTTTGTTTAACCAGAAAAAGAAAGTCTCGCTCTGAAATCTCGCGAGATGTTGCACGAAGACGACGGTGGAAGTGTGAGTCAGAGTTGGAGAGAAGAGTTTAACAAAACGGTCCGTCTCTGTAGGCAAAAACAAGCACTTTTAGTGGACATACTTTTCAAGGGCGTAATTCATTTCCCACAAGGATTACATTGCAGCCTTGGCAGCCTGTTCGCGGATGCCGGCGGAGGCGATCTACTGGACCAGTTCCAAAACTTTTGTTAAGTATTAGTCATTTCGACCCCAAAATTTGAAACATAGGGCCCAGGTTTAAAAATACCGGAGTTTATGTAACTGAAGAGGCTTAATGGGGATGTTGCAAGCAGGAAAATGAATTGTGAATAAATTAATCTGATTTGTTCACACTTTTTAGGCATCTTTTAGTGGTTTTTAGGGTGCTGTAATATTAAAATTGTGTAAAATTCATGCGGAGAACCTGCTATCAAATACCATCATGTCAAATATTTCATAATTAAGCTTTTCACCAAGAAATCAACCAAACATTTGATAAAAGCTCCTGCTAAACCACTCATTTATTGCAGAATTGTGCATCTTGATTTGCTGTGCCATCTCAGTACATACTGTGAGTGATGCATTAAACATAATGTAGTTGACACACTGGGGGGGTGGGGGGGTAAGGAAAGTGAGAGGTTTTACACAACTTCCTTTGGACCAAAGCATACTTCTCACCTCAGTCCTTCATCCCATATTTAGTCTTTGTATTCACTCAGTGTAGTTTCACCTCATCCTCTGATCCATCCAGGGGACACCAGTCCTGAACTGTCCAACTGGTAAATGCCATCATAGCTGAGCCTGTCCACTGGTTCAGCTGGACGGTTGGTTGGTTGAGTTGAGTTTGAGAAGTTAAAGGTTGTAGTTCTTGATGACACTGTGCTGAGGTTTGAGAGGTCAGTTTGAGGTATCAGAATGTGTACTGGCTGATCCCTCATTAGGGGAGGTCACTGAAGAAGGTCTTGGGGAATCATGCCAGCCACCTGGCAGACAGAGAGAGACAGATAAATAAAGCTCATATTATTTACTTGTTCCACTATGTTACCTGACTAGTCTCCGACTTTGTCTGCTGTTTGGTGCTTTGCAAGTAGTGTACAGTCAGAGTTTTTCACTGAAAACAGCTGCCTGCTGCTGCTGGAAACCAGGAGTGAAGTTTGCTTTCTTGAAATCCAAATCGTTGCGCTAAAAGAGGCTAAAATGCTTTGCAGATCTGAGTTTGTTATTATTGTATGAGCAACACTTTTTTCACATTATATCATCATTCATTCCTGCTATTAATTAGACTAGCTCTGAGCTGATCTTCTCTCCTCCCTCCCCTGCTTTAGCTTCATGAGTCAGTGTGTAGGCTGTGTTTGTCTCCTTGGACATCCACTTTCTTGCTTTGTCTAAGCCATGGCCTAAATAAGAAGTTGCGAGTGCATACGCCCGGATAAGAAAGCCAAACAATGAACTTGAAGCTGCTAGAGTTTGTCATATTATCTCTACTGCCCAAGGCAAGACAGGGCACTCAGTAAAACCAAAATGACACCATGCTGTCCATGTGCATCAGATCATATTACTTTATTCTTCTTTTAATGCTGTATTAGGGTTTCTGCTGGCATGTCGGCTTAGTTATTGGGTGATAACAAATAAAGCTGAAGAGTGGAGGGCAGGGTGTCTTATTTATTTAACTTTTTTTGTATTAGTGGCAGCAATACACTGCCATAATTTTACTGTATAATCCTTTACTGCTAATAAATATAATAGGGCCTTTAAGTGAGGGTCTTGTTGAGTTTTTCTGTATGTGTCTCCTGTGGTTTGTATTACTACAGGGACTTCAAGACACACAGCTCACTACTCTATAAACCTGTTTTTTTCCAGCTCCCATTATCATGTGCCATTATCATCATCATCATCACTGCCATTTTCACACTTCTTTGCAGCACAGAAATTTGTTGTTATGGTTACTTGTACTTACGTTGAGGCCATGTGAACTGTACAGAGGATGTCGGAGGCCATCACTGTATCCTGTCTGACTGATAGCATGGTGTATGGTATCCACCTAGAGAAAGGACAAGCGGGAATAAAGACAAACTTAATCTAGATCGTAATGGTCATTTTCTTAGAGCACCTGCATAGCACAGGCATTACCCACTTTGGTGGGTTTGGATTTTCTAAAAAAAAGGACAAAACGATTATGATTTTGTGAGGCCATGTACCCTGTATAGGATAGTCAAAGGTTAAATGTTAACTTAAATAAAGTACTTTAACGTACTTAAAATAAAGAAAGCACTCAAGAAAGCATTTCAGTTTGTTTTATAGCACTTTCATATGTCACTGTTGTTGTCACCTCTACAAAGATATGCTATGACTGGGCGTGCAAAATATTGTATATGGGCTCACCAGAGACATTATAAACAAATGACGCAGAAAGACAGAGGAGGAAAACAAGCACATACAGTACAGACACAGTACATACACATGTATTAATGACATTTGACAGGGAAAACAAAGTCAGAAACATGTGGGAAACAAAAACAAATTAAGATTAAAAAGTGGCGCAAATTCCTGAAAATGACATGAGGTCACGAAAATGGGAATTCCCAGGCCAAGAAGGATTTGAGTTTGAGCTGGAAACAGTTTCCGTTGTTGTCTGTGCTACTTGCAGCGTTTCTGTATTTAGTCGTGTTTTCTCTGTTTGCAGCATTATTTCTAAATGCTTCACATTTGTTGTCAAATTGTTTTCTTTATTTGCTTGTGTTTTGTCTATTTGCGTTTCTTAACTTGTGATTCATAGCGTAGGATTTCTGTGCCTGCAATGAAGAACTTGAGAAGGTGGAACTGCTGTGCTGTGTTTGTGGGAGAGAAAAAAAAACTACAGGTTTGCTACTTTGTAAAGCATTTTTCTCTGTGACTTCAAATTTACTGTTACACATGTGTGACTATTTACTACAACTTCAAATTCCACTGTCACAGGTGCTCAGTTGTTTTGATTCAATAATACCTTCATAGCGCTGAGCTGTCAGAGCTACCGTAAGACATTACATGTATCACAACAGTAAAAGACATGTCACACATCTCAGGAACACTGAGATGCGAAAACATAATTGCCATTCTTAAAATTAATAAACCAACACCAGTTTGATTGATATTCCCTGGAGTGCACAAAAAAGATCTTCCGATCTTTAGTTGGCATTTCAACATGTTCTCCTGACCTACTGGCCTTATACTGTACAGAGCTCCTACCTGGGACTGCACTTTGGCTCCAACTTGAGCCCCCTGGTAAGATGCCCCATTAACACTCTGCATTCTCATGAACATGTCCCCTGAGTTGGGGAGGTTAAAAGAACAAGGAGAACCTGGAGAGGAAGAGACGGAAGCAGCTGAACAGGAGGGCCATGCTGAGAAGGAAAACACATGCACACACCACAAAACACAGGCGACATGTAAAACTGAAACAGCGTTTTTCATACATTCATGCAGCGCTGCCAGCTCTGCCATTGGGCCATTGTGCTGGCAATGGAATGGAGCCAATGTTAATGTTACTATTTACACCTGTGCTTTCCCTGCTTTGTCAAAATGCCATGAAAAGGGTCTATTCCCTGAGAGGACCTGGTGATGAAGTGATTGCACTGGAATCACTACGGATCAGGGACAGGGACGGGTGTTACATGAGCGGGACGTCATGTAAGATGTTCTCTTTGTAAAGGGGCAGTACCAGTGAACATGCTGGTTAACAGGGAGTTTTTGCTGTCAGCAGCATCCAGCTGGAAATCTTCATTTTTCATTTGGAGGCCTGGGGAAAGACAAAGAGAAATTGTGGCAGTTCAAAATCCCTGTACTCAAGTGATGCCACATCGGTGAATATCACTTCACTAGTGTACACAGAGAAGATCAACACAGCAAACATGCCAACATTTCAATCAGTAGTTAAAGGAAAACTACAGTTTATTTTATTTTTCGAGCTCTGACCAGTTATATCTGTTATGATAACATTGTACTCACCAAGGTAATTACTAGGAACATGGTCACATTGCAAAAAATACGTTGGGACAGCACATGAGCAGTCAGACATTTAGGCAGGTTGTAAACAAAGAGAAGAGGAGAGGGTTCGGCCGGAGGGCACAATGGACTGGAAGCCACAGGCTTGAGATGGGAGACGTGAAACGTGGGGTGGATCCTCATAGTTCTGGGCAGTTCGAGCCGAACCGCCGATGGGTTGAGTACCTTCACGTTTTGGAGAGTCCGTTTTAAAGGGAAGGTTCTTAGTCGATAGCCAGACCCTCTGACCAGTTTGGTATAGGGGGGCTGGAACCTGATGTGCATCGGCGGTTCTCTTCCCGGTCTGTGAGGACTGGAGCAACACATCCCGGGTTTCCCTCCAAATCTTGCGACACCATCGTAGGTGATGCTGTACAGATGATATGGCGAGTTCCTTCTCCAGGTCTGGGAATAAAGGGGGCTGATAGCCCAATGAAGCTTCAAACGGAGACTTGCCCGTAGCAGAACTGACCAGTGAATTATGAGCGTATTCGATCCAAGGTAAAAAAGAGCACCAACTCGCCGAGTTCGAGGTGGTGACACAGTGCAGAGCTGACTCCAAGTCCTGGTTTGTTCTTTTGGTTTGCCCATTGGTCTGTGGATGGAATCCTGACGATAAGCTGGCAGTGGCCCCAAGTGCCCGGCAAAACTCCTTCCACACCTGGGATGTGAATTGGGGCCCTCAGTCTGAGACGATGTCTGCTGGGATGCCGTGAAGCTTAAATACATGGTTTATGAGTGCATCTGGTGTTTCCCGGGCTGAGGGGAGTTTGGGGAGACCGAGAAAGTGTGCAGCTTTGGAAAACCTGTCTACCACTGTTAGTATGACGGTTTTCCCCTCAGACGGGGGCAGTCCAGTTACAAAGTCAACAGCAATGTGAGACCAGGGTCGTCCTGGAACCGGGAGTGGGCGTAACAATCCAGATGAAGCTTGGTGGGAGGTTTTACCCCGGGCACACACCAAGCACGGACGAATTCCTTAGTGTCTTTCCTCAAGGTGGGCCACCAGAACCGCCGCTGAAGCAAGGTGTATGTGCGCTGAATACCGGGGTGACATGCAAACTTGGCGGTATGCCCCCATTGCAGTACTTGAGAACGAACCAGAGGTGGAACGTACAGACGATTCTCCGGAACGTGTTCTGGGCCTGGATCGGTACCTTGGGCCTCCCTTACAATGCTCTCAATCTCCCAAGTGAGGGAGGCCACCAGACAGGACGCAGGGAGAATGGTGTCCGGACTGACAGAGGACTCAAGAGGGTGGAACTGTCAAGGGAATGCGACTGGCTTGGTGTTTTTGGAACCGGGCCGGTAAGACAAAGAAAAGTCAAAACGGCTAAAAAACAAAGCCCATCTAGCTTGCCATGAATTTAGCCTTTTGGCTGAGCTGAGGTAGGCCAAGTTCTTATGATCAGTCAGCAAAAGGAAAGGTGTATTGGAGCATTCAAGCCAGTGTCTCCATTCATCCAAGGCGAGTTTGACGGCTAGAAGTTTCTGATTGCCCACATCATAATTCTGCTCAGCCGGGGAAAGGCGGCAAGAAAAAAAAGCACAAGGATGAAGCTTGTGGTCTGTTTCCAATCGTTGAGACAATACAGCTCCAACCCCGGAATTCGACGCGTCGACCTCCACGACGAACTGTCGGGCTGGGTCGGGCTGAACCAGAATGGGGGCTGCCGTGAACAGCTCCTTGAGCTGAAAGAAAGCTTGGTCAGCCTGGACTGACCAAGAGAACGGCACCTTGGTGGATGTAAGCTTGGTTAGGGGCACTGCAACTCTACTAAAATCTCTGATAAACCACTTGTAGAAATTGACAAATCCCAGAAACTGCTGGAGTTTTTTGCGATTAGCTGGCACTGGCCACTCGACTACGGCCCTCACCTTCCCCCGGGTCAGTCATAACTTGCCCCTTGGAAATGATATATCCTAAAAAGGATACTGTAGAGGAGTGGAACTCGCATTTCTCTGCCTTTACGAAAAGTTTGTTCTCCAGAAGCCTCTGGAGGACCAAGTGCACATGACCCACGTGTTCTTCTGTATGTATGTCATCGAGATATACGAAAACAAATAGGTTCAAAAAATCCCTAAAAACCTCGTTCACCATAGTTTGGAAAACCACGGGGGCGATGGTCAGCCCAAAAGGCATAACCAGGTATTCAAAGTGACCCATGGGAGTGTTAAAGGCTGTCTTCCATTCGTCTCCCTCACGTACACGAACCAAGTGGTAGGCATTGCGCAGATCCAGTTTGGTGAAAACAGAGGCCCCCTTCAGAAACTCGAACGTGGAGGTGAGTAATGGGAGGGGCTACTTATTCTTGATGGTAATGTCATTGATCCCTCTGAAGTCTATGCATGGTCTAAGGCAGTGATTCTTAACCATGGGGCCGCGGCCCACGCTTGGGCTGCGAGCACCACCTAGAGGGCTGTAAAAAACTTTCAGTTTTGCACCTGTGGGCCGCGAGGTTATCACCTATGCGAAGACACCAGAGATATTACTGTTATCCATGAGACGCTCAGTTACAATACAGCTTCCCACCACTTGGTGGCGGTAATGCGTCAGTCAGTTGTTTAACAAGCTCCAATAAGCAGAAGAAGACACTCAGCCAGCCGCTAGCCTGTAGCGAAAGTTATGGAGAAGTATTTAAAACGAAAAAATGAAGACGACAGTGGTGCCAAATCCCCCCAAAAGGCAAAATTTTTGCGCAAGTACAATCCTGACTTCATTAAGTACGGCTTTGTGAACGGAGGCAGAGCCGAGAGCCCAGTGTGTGGAGTGTGGGCTAACGCTATCCAACGAAGCACTGAAGCCTTCAAAACTAAAACGGCATCTAGAAACCAAACATCCAACGCTTGCTTCAGCAATTTGATTCGAAATCAAATTTGAAATTCATTCGCAGATTATAAGGTTATATTTTCATTTGCACTTTATTTCAATTTTATTTACAGTTTCTTTATTTATTTAATTTGAAACTTTTATTATTTTGAATGTATTTATTTTATCACCACATAATTTTATTTATCAAATTTCCAATTTTTCTCATCAGTTTTTTTGAGAGTCCCTCCTTTTTTGCTGTAGTAAAATCTAGTTATTAGTTATTTTTGTGTTAATAAGCCTGACTTGAGCCTTTAAATTTGTTCTTGTAGCAGCTTGATTTGTTCCATGAATTGTTAGCCTGTTCGGCGTCTTGTTGTATGTGCAGGTTTACATACACATGATAAATAAATGTCTTTGTGATGATCACATTGTATCATGTCATTTATTTGACAAGGTTTTAGCTTGTTAAACTGTAAGTGGATATGATTTAGTTATTGAATACAAATCAAACCAAGAGTGAGATCAATTAAACCAATACAGTGTTAATATTTGAATGGGCCCGGGCTACTTTGTACTGGTAAAAGTTGGGCCCCGAGATCAAAAAGGTTAAGAACCCCTGGTCTAAGGGACTTATCTTTCTTTTCCACAAAGAAAAACCCAGCAGCTAAGGGTGAGGAAGACGGTCTGATGATACCAGAAGCCAAGGATTCAGTGATGTATTTTTCCATAGTGACTTGTTCCGGTAGAGACACATGATATAACCTGCTGGTGGGCAGAGACGCTCCTTGCCGTAGTTGGATGGCGCAGTCATACGGACGATGGGGACGAAGAGACATGGCTTTGGTTTTGTTAAAAACTGCTTTCAGATCATGGTATTCTGAGGGAACCCCTGAAAGATCAGTGGCGTCAAGGCTCAGCCTGACGGTCGGATTAGAAACAGGAGACCAAGCTGCTTTCAGGCAGGTAGCGTGGTAAAAATCACTCCATTGAGTCACCGTTCCCCGAGCCCAGTCCAGGTGCGGATTATGGAGGCGCAGCCAGGGATAGCCTAGAATTATCTTTAGTGAAAGTTCCTCTTGATGGTTCCCGGACAAATTAAGAGAAACCGGGACGGTGACATGGGTTACGTGAGACAGCTTTTTACCGGAGAGATCCGTGACTGCGACCGAAGATGTCAACAGCAGACTTGAAACATTAAGCTCTCTCACCACTTCCTGACAAATGAAGTTATCCTCAGCTCCTGAATCTATTAAAACTTGGAGAGGCAAGGTTATTTGATTGACACATAATTTAGCATGCACAGAGAATCTTACAAGAGGTGGGAGTGGAGATTTAATTGGACTCACCCATAATCCCACAGCTACAGGCGAGTCCGATCTTTTGGCCGTAGGGAACACTGGGTGACCATATGGCCGGCTTGTCCACAATAAAAACATAATCCTTCCCTATGGCGGTGCAGGTGATCGGCCGAAGAGAGCCGGGTGTGGCCCAATTGCATCGGCTCCTCTTGAATTGTCGCTCCGGTCCTCTCCATAGTGCTGGCTTCGTTCCGCATACGGGGAGGCTGGGCGGGCAACACGGGTCTAAATCCAGAGTTGTACACCCCGCGCTGTTTGTGCCTTTCCCGGAGTCTGCCGTCTAAACGTATGGCGAGGGTTACTAGCTCCTGAAGATCTCTGGCCTCCTCACGCACCACCAGTTCATCTTTGATTTCCTCCAACAGCCCTTGTAGAAAAGTTCCCCTTAACGCCTCCTCATTCCATCCTGACTCAGCTACTAGTCCAAAACTCGACCGCGTACTCAGCCACACACCGCGATCCCTGTTTCAATTTAAACAGATGCTGAGTGGCGTTTCCTTTATGATCGGGATGGTCAAAAACCAAGGATAACGCGTGAGTGAAATCTTCATATGACATTTCATCTATCTTAGAGCTGACATGGAGGGCATGAGCCCACTCCAGAGCCTTGCCTCTGAGTAATGTCAATATGTAGTTTACCTTATCGGAGCCGGAGGAATACGCCGGGGGTCATAGTTTGAACACCATTTCACACTGTAGCAAGAAGCAACGGCACCATGAGAGATCTCCGTCAAACGGTTCCGGGTCCGAACCCTAACCCTAGCTCATGACATAACTACCGCCTCTAAATACAACATCACGATGGGGTCTAATCACCAAAGACTCTTCATTTTCTTCAACTTCCTATCTCAATAAATGTTATTATTCTTTAAAATAAAGTCTCTCCTGATAAATAAAGTGGTTCAGATAATCTAAATAAACTGTAAATTGTCTGATTGTTTGACTGCTCGTGATTCTTAACCTGTAGGACCTATTTTTAGTGATGTCACTGTGTTCCCAGATCTCAGTAATAACTTTGGTGAGTACAATGCTATGATAACATAGAAATTATGCCCAGGGTTACAAAAATAAGTGGTTTTCTTTTAAATCTACCCTTTCTGTATGCTGACGTCACTGTATTCATTTTTCACAAGTTCTGGAAAGTATTAAAATTTATCCTCATGATTTTCATTGACAAGAAATATTGACTTGATGATGACAGGACAGTAAGGACAATGTGATCATAATAAAATATGTAAATTAAAAATATGACAATCTATTTAAGGAACTGATGAAACAAAAAAATAAAGACTTGTCCAAAATAATAAAAAGCCACTTGAAAATATAAGGATAAGGAAATTAATAATTAAGATGAATGGACATGTTACATTTGTACCTGTGCTGTCATCCAATCAAAATACCACATCCTGCCAGAAAAACTTACATTTGATACCTAATATGCAAAATCATGAGAAAAGGACTGAACTTTCTTTGTATTTTTGGTAGATCAGCATGATATCATGTTGAATCTTTTATCATTTAAATGTTCTTGTGTTTCCTCACGTAAATGATAATGAACAAAGTGTACACCCAAGATCATCGTCACGTTGGAGTTAACAAACAAATGTCTCATTACAACGCACACATCCTACCTTCGTACCTTGGAACTTTGGGGCCATGCATTTCAGAGCCCAATAAATAAATAAAACTAGTTTCAGGCCAAACCTAAGTAAATACAGAACGTTTTTTCAACAATATATATTTTTTAATTCCTACATGAGTTGGGTGTGGTAGGAGAGCTGTCTTGACTGTTGTGGACAGCAGCAGCCGCTGCCTGGGTCACCGTCACCGCTGTCTTTGCTGCGTAAAGATTGGCCTCCTCCTGGAACTTGCCAATATTCTTCTTATACCGGATTCTCTTGTTCCCAAACCAGTTAGCAACCTGGTGTAGATGAAAAAAAAGAGAAGAAGAAGAAAAAAGTTTTCTCACATCTGTCATTTGACATGTTGACAGTGTACTCAAAATCAAAACTACACTTGAGTTATGAGTGTGTGAGGGAGCAGTGTGCTTAAAGGAGGGGCAGGGTTGAGGAGTAGGAGTATTCCAGGTCATACACACAGGGCTCGTAAAGAGCAACCAAGGACAGACATTAACGACATATGACAGCTTAAAGGTCATTGTGCGTGTGCGTGACTGGTGGCCTTTGTGTGTATGCAGTGACATTTACCAAACAGTTCTTCCTAGAATGACATTGCCTCCACTGCCTTTTTCAAAACATCCCTTTGGTCTAGGCGAATTTAAGGGTTAATAGCTAATTAGCAAAGAAATCATGACAATTTGGAATAATACTGTATGATACAAAATTTCAGTGTTCAGTAATCCCTGTCCACACCAGAAAGTTGCACAGTGAAGTTCATCTGCGCATCCTCATGAAGTACCTGGTGCTAGAATCTTGGTGACAAACAGTAGTGACGACTTGTGGCGCTAGCAAACTACTGCAGCTAGCGAGCTAACTTCCAACATACCAGTTAGAAAGGTATAAGTTCAAAAGACGTATTTGTACCATCAACTCGTGTCTCATAACTGTAAACCATGCCTCTTTTGTGGAGCAGTTTATACGCAAAGGGGGGTTCAATAAAAGTGGATTGCGCAGCACAGTTAAAAACCTGCGATAGCTTCCTCTGCTTTGGATTTTCCAGCTCTCAGTTTGCTTAACGGTCAGCATTGTCAAGACAGCTTGCCATTGGTCAATGGCACAAATTTGCGTGTCAAAGTTAAAGGCCACGAGGCGTTTCTGAAGGCTTGTGTAACAAGTTTTGCAAACGAGTTCAAAGCATCTCACGACGTCTTATAATCAGGGTTGTCATCTATTCAGAGAAATACAGTAAATTGCTGTGTAAAAATGCTGGTGTGACCGGGCCTTCAAGCTGGAATCCTGACCTTTATTGTAACTTGTGCAGCTCTGTTATGATCTACATACTATCTCAGAACTTTCTGAAATGGTCTCCTTCCTATAGCTGATGCTGGTGAAAATATCCCCTTTGATCTCATTCACTTTATCTCTGTCTGTGACACAGTTGAACATCGTAATCACCTGGAAAAATGGGTTTGCATAAGAGACTCTGCCTTGGTGTGCTTATGTTCCTGTCAATAGTCTTTATTGTAGTCAAATATGAAAATCCTCAGGCACCTTTCACCTGTGGTGTTCCACAGGGTCAGTCCTCAGACTCAGTCCTTTCTCTTTTCAGTTTATATTTGTCCAGGCTTTATAAGAACTGGTAGGCTATAATATAAAATCTTGTTTCATTGCCATGCAGATGATAAGCCGCTTTATGTCTGTCACAAACCCAGTAATAATGACATCCTAATCCTAAAATACACTATCTCAGGACATTGTCCAGCTCAATGACAAATAAATGAGATTATTTCATTTGATTCCACTTGAGTTGAGTTTTATTGGTATGTTAAACTTGTGAATCTTGTAGCTTCCTGTACACCAACAGACAGCCATTCTCACCTTTAGTCAGTTTGAAATTGTCACAGTCTGTCTCTCTGTCCCTCCTCTCCAACCACATTCCTAATTCCCCAGGCCCCTTCATTGCCATTTTCCATCCATCCATCAGATGCCCTCAGACTTTGCACCTGACTGCCCCACCCATCGTCACACCTGTTCCCACTTCTCTCATCTTCCCACATGCCACTCCCTCATCATTCACTTACTACATATAACAGTCCAGTTCCATTGTTTCCTTGTCGGATCGTCATAGTTGCCTAGTCGCATTTCATCTTCGCTTTCAAGCCACCTGAACCTGTCTGCCTGTCTCTCTCCTGCTTGTCTACCTGTACCAGAACCTGTCTGTCTTCCTACCTGTGCCTGTAAGCCTTTCAGTATCAGTAAATCACTGAATTAGCCTCACCTCACCTGTCTGAATTTTGGGTCCTATTTCTTGTCACCACTTTCCCTCACCATTGTGACAGAAATACGGTTTCAGGGCTTCAACAGATTCAAAGGGATGAGATTATATTTTCCCTTTTTTTGCAAGGGTATGTATGTTATTAAAACTCCTTTAATCTCTTTGAGAAGCTACATACTTGGACTCAAAAGATTTTTTTGAGTGACAACCACAACACAACCAACGGCAAACTGCTTTGGTGTGATGTTAAGCAGAAGTCTAAAATAGTGCTGCCAGAGTAACTGACTTATGTGAAACTGGTATTCACAGCTCAATGCTTAGCACTACAATGGCTGGAAGGTCTCATTGTAACATACGTTGTGCAGTGTTGCTACAAGTTAAATTTCCAGTTTACAAACTAATGTACCTATTTGGAAGTGTGTAGACAATTGTGATTCACATTGCAGCCACACAGATGAGGCAGTGTAATCTGGAGCCTCTCAATAGAAAAACATACCAGACCCACGTGCAACTACGGACTCACAGGCTTGCAAAGACAGTGACTTCTTCTAAGTCTACTATATACAACATGTAATGTCCCTTTTTTATTTCTCACCTTTTATCTTTCATCCTTGCTTATTTCTGTTTTTTACATCTGTATCCCTTATTTCAATACTGCAGTGTGTTGTTGATTCTATTGTGACAGTAAAGCAATGTTTAACATTATTAGGAATGGTACTATGTATTTTTAAATCTGTAAATCATTAATATAAATGGGGCTATTGAGATATTATATACTGAAGACCAGTGTATCCAAAGGCCTGTGTGAAAATCCACAGAAACATGAACAAGGGGGAGACTAACAGAACTAGGTAGAGACTGGGTGGGGTGCGGAGATACTAGATGTATTGTGTCATACCAGGACCTGACAGTTGTAACCTCTCCACTTCTCTCCATGAGAGAAACCACACAGCTGCACTTAATGATTTACGGGTGCATGCACTCCTCCTTATGGTTCTGTCCTTACACACACCATCCTCTGGGGATAAATACCTGTGCTATGTACCAACTCCATGACAGCTCTGAGGCATTGATGTTGCTCCTGAGATTTCAGCCTTAACTGTTTCACTTCCTTAGTCAAAATTTTGAATGAGGGCTGTAGTATTAGTCTGTAGTTAGACTAATACAGAATTGTAACTTTTTATTTTAAGACAAGTCTAAGAATTAAAAAAATAAGTTTTTGATTGCGTTCACACACCTGTATCTGTTACAGTTTTTAGAAACAAATGATGTCATGTTAATGCAGGTAAAAGTGACCAAATTTTTTGTTCCTAAGTTCTATGGACCATTAAATGGATACAACAATGAGAGAATTTTAATTGTGTTTGTATGTGTTTTGTTAGGTCAGGGGCTGTTCAGTCATAAAATCACTGACAAAAATGTAGGTATTACATGAAATTATCGGCATAATAAGCAAGTGTGAATAAAAATCAGACAGCAGATGAGGAGAGGGAATTGTGACATACCTGTGACACTGTGATGGTGCTTCCCCCGCCCTGAGGGTAAAAAAGAATGGGCTGTTTTACAGTACTGACTCTGCAGACCAACATTTCACACCCAAATTTCAAAATCACAGATACGACATGTAACACTGATACTTCTGTAGTTGACAACTAAACAGGGACATGTGCTAAACTTGTGATTATAAAATATACTATGACAGCCCTTTGAACAAATATAGGTGTAAATTGTGGTCATTTTCATTTAAATTTTTTTAGGCAGTGTATCACACAGGAGGTGACACACTAAATGAAAATATTTCGAGGGGTTGGTTAAAAACTCTGCACTCAGAAGATGCAAGCATGTTCGTGGGCAACATAGAGAGTTTATCCTAAGACAATTCCTATTCGGATTCCAAGACAGATCACCCTGGCATCACTTGTAAGTTAGCATGTTAGCACTTGCTTAGTTAGACACAGTAGGTATGATACCGCAGCTGATGCTGCAGCTGGTGTTTGACTGCTGTCTCAGTGTATATATGGCTGACACAACACACAACGTACGTACATACAGTACAACATGAACAGGGGATAGGGGAGAATATATTTACAATGCATCACACCTTCCTTACCACAAGCTTACACTGCATTTTCTGCTAAATGCTAAAGGTATCTCCAATCAGTTGTCTAACTGGAATTGAGCAATATCCTTTACAATTACAAAATGAGCGAGGCAAAAAACAAAAAAAAACACTGTCGCCTGATCCATCATGGCTGCTTGGTCTCCACCACACTCCGAGCTCCCTCCAGATCTCTGGGCTCCTTACGCAGCTCTAAGGGTGAGCCCAGCGACCCTACGGAGGAAACTAATTTTGGTCGCTTGTATCCGCGATCTCATTCTTTCACTTGCATGACCATAGGTGAGGGTTGGAATGTCGACTCACTGGTAAATCAAAAGCTTTGCCTTCCGGCTTAGCTCCCTCTTCATCATAATGGTCCGGTACAAACAAACGCCCTGCATTACTGCTGATGCCGCCCCAATTCACCCTACCATCTCACGTTCCATTTTACCCTCACTCGTGAACAAGACCCCTTGAGATACTTGGGGCAGTAACTTAACCAACCAACCAACCCAGAGGGAGCAATCCACCGCTTTCCAGCAGAGAACCATGGCTTCGAACTTGCAGATGCTGACTCTCATCCCAACTGCTTCACATTCAGATGCAAACCGCCCCAGTCCGTGCTGAAGGTCCCAGCCTGATGAAGCCAACAGAACATCAATCGTCTCCTTTCCAGCACCCTGGAATAAATTTTCCCGTGGAGGCTGAGCAGTGTGATACCCCAATAATTGGAGCAAACCCAGGTCAGTCCAGCAGCCACCCCCGCCATCTGATCCAATTCACTACCAGGTGGTGATCAGTTGACAGCTCTGCTCCTCTCTTCACCCAAGTGTCCAAAACATACGGCCGCAGATCTGATGATATGACCACAAAGTCAATTTGATCAAATCGATCTGCAGCCTAAGGTGTTCTGATACCAAGTACGCTGATGAACCACCCTGTGCTCAAACATGGTGTTTGTTGGCCAATCCATGACTAGCACAGAAGTCCAACAACAAAGCACCACTCATGTTCAGATGGAAGATGCAATTCCTCCCAGTCACCCCCCTCCAGGTTTTGCCATCATTGCCCACATGTGGTTGAAATCCCCCAGCAGAACTATAAAGTCCCCAGGCGGTACCTCCAGGACGCCACCCAGCAACTCCAAGAAGGCTGGGTACTCCGATCTGCTGCTTGGTGCATAAGCACAAACAACGGTCAGAGCTTTCCTCTCAGCAACTTTCAGTCGGATCAAGGCGACCCTCTCGTTCCCCGGGGAGAACTCCTACACAGGGGCTCGTGAGTATCCCCACACCTGCCTGGCGCCATCACCCTTTGCAACTCCGGAAAAGGAGAGAGTCCAGCCCATCTCCAGGAGTTTGGCTCCAGACCCAGAGTTATGTGTAGAGGTGAGCCCAACTATATCTAGTTGGTACCGCTCCACTTCCTGCACCAGCTCTGGTTCTTTCCCCGCCAGAGAGGTGACATTCCACATCCCTAAAACCAGTCTGCGGTGCCAGGGGTCACCTTTGACTGCCATCCGGCTTGCAATGCACCTGACCCCAATGCCTATTCTTACAGGTGGTAGGCCCACAGGATGATGACTCCATCTTTTGGGCTGTGCCCAGCCAAACCCCATGGGTCAAGGCCCAGCCACCAGACGCTCGCCAGCGAGCTCACCTCCCAGGTCTGGCTCCAGGGGGGCCCCGTTTCCTTGTTCCGGGTCAGGTGCTGCAGCTCCTGCTCCATCTAACTTAGTTTGAGGAGTTTACATTTGTACGGGTGCACGTACGGAAATTATATTTGTAGGGAGCGTCTTCCATGACGAACACAATACGGCATTGCATGTGATCAGTAAGTCAGCATCGATGTAGACTTGCTGTTGGAAGAGTTTTATAACCCACTTCCACTCCCTGAAAATACTGGTACACGGCTGTAGCCGTGACAGTTCAATATATATGCATGTGTGTGTGTGTGTATATGTATGCAGATAAATACAGAGATGTAAACAGTAACTAAGTGATAGTAGTATAAAGTAAAGTGACATCCCTCAATAAGGTGCGAGTAAAGTGACCGGATTGGCCAATTCTAAATATAACAAAGTGATCAGAATCTGCTGTAAATAGCCTGATCATAGCATCTCTTGTTAAACTTTACACCCATAAAGTTAAACATGTAACAGCTAGGAACTGCCCAGCGTATCCACAGATTCCTCCGTGTAGCCACTGAACAGCTCCACATAAGCAGCCGAGGAGGAACATTTATCACCTTTGGAATTGTTGCTGTTCAGGATATACAATGAGCCAACACCTTTTCAGGTCACACAACCCACTTCTACCACCAGCCCATCTTACATACCAATAGCTTTCTAACTGAAGTTTCATTGTATGAAAATCTAGCCAGACAGTATTTGCTAATAATGTTTTCTTTATGGCAACCTAATTACTTTGTTATTTCAAGATATTAAGTCATTATCAGCATTATCAAAATGTCTTCATTATTCATTATCTTTGCATATCAACTTTTAATGTGTGTTATTCTCAGATAATGACTAAATCACAATATCACAAGATGTGTGTGTGTGTGTGTGTGTGTGTGATAAAAGACACCTTTATCATGACATGATGAGATCATCATGTCAACAAAACTGTTATCTTGGGATAACAACTTTTTTGTCCAAATACATTTTGATACTTAAGTTCTAATCTTGAGATAATGAGCCTTAAAATAGTGGCTATTATAATGGCCAAAAGTGACCAAGCAGGTGTTTTTACTCACCTGGGAAACAGAGATACTGCACTTTTTAGCGAGCTCCTCTTTGGCCTCCTCACTGGGGTACGGGTTGCTCAAGTGTGAATAAAAATATTCATTCAGGATTTCCGTGGCCTGTTTGCTAAAGTTCCGCCTTTTCCGTCTAAGAGAAGAACAAGAGATTATAATATGAGATAATGATGAGATAATAAAATGCCTGTTGTAAACAAAATAAATAGAAAGCACTAAGAGCACCCATATATACTATTGTCAAGGCAGTATAATCCTCTAGTTTTTTCAATAACAGAAAATATACTTTTTAAACATATTTAATCTGCATCTGGATCCGGATCTGCATCAAACAAACAGGGCTGAAAACATGACCTTTTCGGCAGAGGTAAAATCTGAAAACCACACATGACACGAAGTCCCCTATGTATAGATTTTTTATGAAATACTGTGTTGTTAATTAATTTCAGACAAGCGGATGTTGTGTTGATATCTTGGCTCATCTTCAGGACATTAAAAAAGAACATTTATATGAGAACGTGTTTACTTATTTACTTCTGTGTAGCTTAGTAGAAGCATTGAAATGTTCCAAAGTAAGACAGGAGTTTACATTGAGCCTAAAGACACAGTAGTGTCAAATGTAGCTCTTATACTCCACAGCAAGATATTCTATATTAATAATTGTATATATTTATATTAATATATGTATACAGTATATATATATATAGTATATTGTAATAATGAGCACTATGCCAGTATCTCTGTATGTCCACATTCACATATTTAGAACTGGTCAGGGTTATCATCTCTGTCAGTGAAGAAGCATCTTTGAGCAATTATCAAACAATCCCTATGCTTTGTCACTGATAGCTTTAGTGGACAGGTCAGGAGGTCATTGAGATCATTAATGATCTGCCTTTTCCTCTAAATATACAGACAATCTGTAATCCCATCCATTTCCCTGTCATGCTCTTGATTTAGTGGACTTGTATATCTTGCATAACCTACTTGTATATTGTATCTTGCAACCAGAGCTGCCTGTGAAATATTCATTTAGACAAGATCTCTATAAGTATGCATCTTGTCTCCATTCAATTAGAATAAACTCTCTATATCTAGGTTAACTCATTATAGCCAAATTGCTGCAATGGAGAACATATTTGACTGAAGACAATGATTCAACAATGATAATCTGGTCAGTAGTTATTGAGATATTGATATATTGCTCTAGAACAAAATGTTGGCTAGATCACCATCTAAAGGTTTATATGTATGTTTTTATGCTCCACACTCACCTAGCATCCAGGAACCTGGAGCGCAGGATCATGACGGCCTCACAGGTGCTCTGCTTGAGCTGCATTTGGATGGAGTTGAACTTGCAGTGAATGATGTTCACCATGCATTCAATCTCTTTTGGTGAGATGGGCCGCGTCCGTGACTGCTCTCTCAGCAGGTTCATCACATGGGTGGTGAATTCATTGCAGGCCTAATAAAATATCATGGAGACACAAAGTCATGGACATGAAGCCCCTCCCACAATTCAGCAGTGGTGTAAGAGGAGGAACGTCAATTCTGCTGTATGTAGACAGTGACATCAAACCTAAAAGCCACCAGGGGGGATATTGGCTCACCATGAGCAAATAAATCTCAGAATCGATCAATTAATCAGCTAGTCAATCAATCAGCTAGGGAATCCAGGGGATTCCAAGGGGGACCTGGCTGTGCTGTAGCTGGACCTCGCTAACGCCTATGGTTCCATACCCCCCAAGCTGGTGGAGGTGGCATTAAACTGGCATCACATCCCAGGTAAGTTCAGATACCTCATTCTAGACTACTACAACAGCTTTAGTCTGAGAGTCTCTTCCAGACCAACAACTTTGGAGTGGCACAAGCTCAAGAAGGGTATCAACACTGGATGTACCATTTAAGTGATCCTTTTTGCTCAATACATGAATATGCTGATGAAGTCTGCTGACATTGAGTGCAGAGGAACTCCAACAAGACCAACTCTGGTGACCGACAGCCACACGACCTGACCATGACAACTATGTCTGTCTGGGTGCAGGTGGATCCTGAAGGGGCTGGAGGAGCTGATAACTTGGGCTTGCATGAGCTTTAAGCCAGTGAAGTCCAGATCCCTGGTGCTGAAGAAAGGCAAGTCCATTGATAAATTCCACTTCAGCACTCAGATACCAAAAAACTGGTGAAAAAGATGCTTGACTGCAGCCTGAGGGACGCAGCATCCATCAGAGTGACCAACCAAAAACTGGAAGCCTGGTTAATTGAGGCTGACAAGTCAGGCCTACCAGGTAAGTTTAAGCCTGGATTTATCAGCCTGGCATCCTCCCAAGGATTCTCTGGCCCCTCTTGGTTTATGAGGTCCCCATCTCTACAGTGGAGAGCTTTGAGAGGAAGAGCGGCAGATTCCTCCGACAGTGGCTGGGACTACCTCAGAGCCTGAGCAGCATCGCCCTCTTTGCAAGATTGTCTCGTTTGCATCCGCCAAGCTTTCCAGCCTTTGTTTTTGCCTGCCTGATTCTGCCTGTTGACTCCTGGACTGATAATTCTCTGCCTGACTCCTATCTGGATATGTTTGCCTGTTTTTGACTGTCTTCCTGGTTTTGACCCTTGCCTGTTTTTGACCAAAGTAAACTTGAATTTTTATCTTACTGACTGTCTTTGTGTCATGCTTATGGGATTAAGCCTGCAGGGGGAGGTGGGGGATACTCAAAAAGTAACATTTTTGGATGGAGTTTCACTAGTATTTTCATTCCTTAGTAAAACTCTCTGTTACACTCTTAAAATAAAATAAATCAACTGCAGATGATTTTAATTCACTTAATCCAAATATAAAAGTTGAAGGACAAAATATACAGAATAACATATTTACAAAAAAAAAGAAAAGTTATAGTGTTAGCAGCAGCTACAGAAGCAGTGACTCACCTGTTCATATTTATCTAGCTCTGTGTGATATATCTGTCTGATCTGTGTTAGCTTGGCCCTGTAGTCGGAGTGTTCGATGGAGTTATCAGTCACACCGCCTGCTGCGGCTGCAGCCACTGCTGCTCCCCCCCCCTTGTCTGGTCCAGCCACCCCCTCTGCCAGCAGCATGTTGTCCAGTCTCATCAGCTGGGCGTCTGGAGGCTCTTCTTCCTGTGCACTATGGATACTCAGAACTGACAAACAAAGACAAAAACACTGCTTACACCATGATGTTATTGTGTGTAAGTGGATCAATACGAATTCCAACAGGCAACATCAAAGTCGAGTTAAAAAGAAAATGTTTTTAATGCGAGGATTGGAGAGACAACATCAGTTCATTTTGCATCCTTTTGGGAGAATATTAATAATAATAATATAATTACACATTGTCAATACTGTCACCTATGAAAAAAATAAAAAAATGTAAACAACTTCTCAAGACCAAGACATGTCTGAGTGAAAACATTGATAAAACAGACACAAGTCCCAGTAGATTAACCCACACAGCAGAGACAATTCAGTCAAAACACCCACAAGACTGAGACAAGTTCAATCTAATAGAAGAAAACTTCTTGAGAGGGGACTCGAAACAGAGGTCAGACTCCAGTACTACGGCCCTGTTACACAAATGCACACAATGTTCATGTTCAAATATTTGTAACAAGTTACAAATACAACACCAAAATGACCCTGGCACTCACAAACCAACTCACAGTAACACCAAGTAAAGAAGCAGTGTGTTGGAGACACGCCAAAAAATATTTTGTATAACCATGGTCATTTGTCTTGTCTTGTCTGTGTGATTGTGTGTATGTGAGAGAGAAAGAGAGAATGTATCAGTGGCACCAGTTCAAAGTATGTCATTACACTGGGTTTCTCTGCCCCCTTGCAGGGACTGTATCAGTGGAAATCCACAGAGCAGCACTCTCCTGGCTGTAATCCCATCAAACTGAATCAAAACAACATTCACACCTGATCCCACATCCTACTCACCACCTCCTCTGCTGTGCGCATTAACAGGCAACTGGAACACTGATGGCCATTTTCACATCTCACTTCACAAGCTCTGGGCATGAGATGCTGCACTGTATTCCAGCAACCATGACTGTAGTTTTCATTGAATAGTCCAGTAATACTTTTGCAGACATAAATACAATCATATGAAGTATTTCTCTTTTCAAAGAAACAACACAAACTGTCCATCCATCACCGTTCTGTACTTAGGCACTACGGTGCTTTGAGCTAGATGCTAACATGCTGATGTAATCTTTACCATGGTCATCATCTTAGTTTAGCATGTTAGCATGCTAACATTTTCATTAGCACTAAACAGCTGATGGGAATGTCATTCGTTTTGCAGGTATTTGGTGAAAATATATAAATTCAGAGGATCACCAAAGTTGTTACAGTTCATCCTGAGGAGAACTTGAATGTCTGTACCAAATTTCATGGCAATGCATTCATTCGTTAGTTGTCAAAACATTTCACTCAAAACCACAAATATCAACCTCATGATGGCACTAGAAGAAAAGTCAGAGGATCATCAAAGTCCCTAGGATTCATCAGCAGGAAACCAGGAATGTTTGTACAAAATTTTGTGTCAATCCATGTAGTAATCTGCAGTCCAATCCGTAATTTGCGTGCACCTAAAATGTGACAAATAATTCTTCATTGCACAGGAAAACTGTGTGTGTGTAGACGACTACAGTAAGTACAGTAGGTCAAAGTTGAAGAAGGAAGTGGGTCTGTGAACTACGATGGATGTTTACAAAAGAGAGTTTGGGTAATAATTTTACCATTCACCTTCATTTTCTCTTCCAAATAAGTTCATCTAACCTGGAGATTTCCAATGTCAGTCTGATCGTCTGACTGCTTCACATTCTTGACCTGTCTGAATTCTTTTTAGCGCTGTCACAATGTTCACAGATCTCTAGCTGCCGACAACTCTCTTTTTTTATTACCAACAGGAATGATGAGGGGCAAGTTGGCGGTACTTTTTCAGCCCTTGAGCAGACAACACAATCACAAAGCCCTTTCTGCTTGGAGTTGACACTACCAACATAACTATACTCTCTCTTGCTGTCCACCTCCTTCTACCATACAGCACTGCTGTGATGCTTCCAGCCAGGCGCTCTGATTCTCATGTCTGGTATATTAACTAACAAAAAGTTCGGATGTGCTTCCCCCCCAGCTGTCAGTTCCACTCCAACAGCTGTTTGAGACACTTCACAGGAGGGTGAATTTTGATTGTGTCATTGGGGCTTGTCCAGCTCTCCACTGCTAACATAAGAAAAGTAGGTTATCCTGCAGACTATCATATGTCGGGGTTCCTGACCTCCAAGTTGGGAAGCCATATAGTAATGCCAGAAAAGAAACGCCAGAAAATGTAGTCTTGAAACATCAAAACTAAAACTCAATTCTCAAGAGCAATTCTTATTCCTTATTTGTGATATTTGACATGATATGTATATGTTACTAGAGCTATAGTAACATTAATAAATACCAGTGGTAAACACTCAGGGAAAGGTAGGCAAAGGAGGTAGAAGTAAGGACTGGTTGTGTGTCCATTCTGCCGACTTTGAGTGACGGACTGCAGCAAACTTGTCTGCTATCTGTGCTGGACACCGACCAACAGACAGGTTTCATTTCTTGGTGATTGGCTAACCTAAACTGTAACCTAGACGGTTATGTAAAATCTCTAAATAATTCTAATCTGGTTTTACATTAATTACAGTTTTTTAGTTGCTTTGATGAGTTTAGGTGACCAAAATGGGTTACATTGCTTTTCTGATGGCCTGTATTACTGTCAGTCCTCATCTGCAAAAACATAAATTTTAAAACATAAAAGTAACCGTTTTTTTTTCAGTAACCTAAATCTTCAGATTCAGTCAGTAACAAGTTGTAACACTTGTCACATGTTGCCTTACAGGTGCAATTCATCAGCTATCATTTACACCCCAGGGGGCAAAACTTACTCAAAACTCACAGTTGTTAAATATGGAACAGTCAGACACCAGAGAGGGACAACAGACTGCCCATAAAGAAAATAGTATATCTAAATATACAGTATGTAGTGGTTTGGTACAAGGGGGATCTGGTCACAGAGAAAGAGACAGTGCTTACATGCAGAGACATGTAGGGGGATGGTGCAACCGTGCCACAAGACGTTTTGTGTGTGTTATATTTGATCTTACAATACAAATAAAAAGTCTTGTGGATTCATTCACCATGTTACATTATTTCTTGTATTCAGGAACACTGTGAGAGCAGTGTACAGGTGGGTCTCAATTCAGTTTTATGCCGCGAACAAACTTGCTCTGGCTCATAATGTGTCTAATTTCTACATTTCTACTTTCAGAAATGAACAACACAATCTGCAGTTATGAAGGCACCCACTATTGTACCACAAATGAAACAATGCAAAGTGACACTGCCAGCTGTAGTGCAGAAGTGAAACAGAATTTTTTTTAAATCTTCTTGTTAGAGGGCTTCTCTTCTACTAATCTACCTGGTTACATCTAACCAAACAGAAGATTATGCTGGTCCTTGTACCCACAAAACAGATAGAAACATAGAAAAATAATGAGATGTGGGGAAAAAACACAATGCCCAGAGATCTATTTATTCTGGAGCACACACACACACACACACACACACACACACACAGAGACGTAGATGGTGTGGCAGGTGGTCTACGGCTTGTCTCATTCAATAAATTGTGGCTTGTGTGCAGAAAGGGCAGCTGTTTGTCTCTGTGTCCTGACTGCCTCATTGAAATGGACAGGATCATTCCACACATGGCAGCAGCAAATGAGCAGAATGCAGAGGTGTGTAAGTGCCTTTCAATAGTGCAAAACACAATCAATCTTCACTCTTCTTTTGTCTGTGGAACATTTACAGAGCAGCTACAGATACTTCAAAAAGACTTTTTTGTCACAGCAGACTGCACTTTTGGATTGTGAATCTAAAATTCTATGGCATTATATTTGTGCCTCATTCCTGAGTGGGAAGTTCTGAGCGCAGAAAAATATTTTTTGCACACACATGAATTAAATTATGTAGAGACATTTTTCTCGCGCAAAAGAACAATTTGGTTTGAGTAAACAAAATTCTATTCTGTGCTTAATAAATGTATTTGTACGCGCAATAATAACCTCTCACACAAATTCCTGCTCTTGTGCGCTCACAGGCTTCTGCACACTTGCTCACCCTTTCTCTCTCTCACTTTCTCAACATCTCCACTCTGTGCACTCAACATGGCCCGGCGTGATAATCACAACACTGCCAGAAGAAGAACGTGAGGGTATTTCCGATTACCAGCCACCGGACACAACAGAATCAATAATAATAATAACAATACACCACAGCGCCAGGTGAGTTATGATATTTACTGTCATGATACCACATTTCAATTTATGGTGCCTTAGGCGAAAAGTGCTATTATTCGACCCATTTCAACAACAGCAAGTTTGCTAGCAGGAGACATAGCTAAATATATGGATATATATGACCAATTAAGCTAAATTAACAGCTAATGTTATTAACTTTATCATAGCTATTTTTTTAGATGATGAATGGCCAGTTTCAAGTCTAACTATTCCAATTTTAACTTAAAACATGTTAACGTTACATCCTGAAATGATCTAGGGACAATCAGCAGCCAGAGTCCAGGGGCCAGATGTATAAACGAGACTTACACACAAAAACCATGCATACGCCATTTCCCTCATATAAACTGGTATTTATAAAATAAGAATGTGCGGTGAGATTGTGCGCTCATGCATACTTCAGACCAGGAGCGCATACAGTTTTCAAGACATAGCTGATGTCAGCAGTCAGATGGGGCTACCAGGTTTGGGAATAGGCATATAGTTTACGAACTTAGCTAAATCCAACGCTAAAGTTAGCTTAGCTGTACGTTAGCTATGCCAGGCAGACACAGGGGATATGCTTCGTATCACAAGCATAGCTATACAAACAGTTGATGACCAGAAACGTATAGTGAATATTTATATATATATATATATATATATATATAGTGGAGTAGAGTAAATCCCATCATGTTGTTACGTAGAAATTCTGATTTGTTTTTGCAGAAGAACAATGTAAGAAACAATGTAAAAACTTAAGGGACAGACAGAGGAAGGAAAGATGGTTACAGAAAGAAGAGTGGTGCTGAAGGAGGAGAGAGAAAGAAATGGAAGTACAGCTCCATTTTGAGTTTCCCTATTTCCCTATTAAAAAGATCATCCAACCATTGGAAACATTGGGGAGGAAGACTAGGTGGACACCTGACACCAGTGACCCAGACAGCATCGGACTCCAGTGAACCAGAGACACAAGTCTCCCAACTGTCCCAGTCTCCCTTATTCTCTGACCAGATACTGCAGAATGTTCAGTCTCCGCAAAACACCCCAGTTCATCCCTCATATTTTGCAGCATCCCCACTCCAGGCCTTTCAAACTCCTCCGTTAGATCAGCAGGTTGCCCTCATATCTGTGCTAAATAAAGAGCATGACCCAGAGGAATTATTCCTCTTGAGCCTTGCCCCCAATGTTAAGGAGTCTACCCCCAGAAAAAATAGGTGAAACCAAAATTGAACTGTTGACTGTATTACACAGAGCCCAGTTCACATCAGCCCCTGATATGTGAGCTATCCACAGTAGATCTAGATACCTGAGCCCGGTGCACTCAAGTTCACCCAGTTCATCAGTCACTCAAGTTTGAGATAATCTACTTTTTATTGTATTGTTAGACACCTGTTCAGTATTTGTCATATGAACAAACAAACATCCTAGTCAACATGTTACTATACTTGTATATATTATTGTATATTTTATTATAATATGTATATATTATAGTATATATATGTTTGTGCATTAATCCAACCAGCAAAGTACATTCATGAGACATAATCTGTCAAATGAGCAAACGCAGACACCGTCAAATGATGTGATTCGGCCAGTGCTATCGTTATTAGACTATATGTTATATTTTGAAATGTTCTTGCTGCGCACAAGTTAAATGTGGACGTGCCTTGTTACAAATAAAAAGTTATGAGTCCATTGTGGTCTTTGTGTACAGACGGTGATTGATTGTGTACTGTCATGTTTTCTATAATAAATTGATGAATTTACTGCAATCAAACAGTAATGCAATGAAATGATAACAGTAATAATTTGAAAACTGATTTAATCAGATGTAATCAGGACAAAACATGACATGATAGAATAGTAAATCACATTAGATTTACAATAGAAATGAGTTGGATTGGGGTCCATAAAAAAGAAAATAATTTTTTCATGAAAACTTTTCTCAGAATTCGGAGATAATTATCTCATTGATTCAGAAAAACAGGGCAGTATTGGCAAGTGACTGTATTACGCTCCCATAGATATCAAATAGTTTTTTCTTAACATCGGTAACATCAGCATTGTATTAGTTGCTAAGTCTCTGTTCATATCATAGCATAAGACTGAATAACAGTGGGATCTCAGCACAAGCTTCAGCTGCCTAACCTAGCTCACACGGCCTTTGCTTTATTGCCATGCCATAAAGCCCTACGGCGTGGGTTTTGATTTAAAGCTTGGGATTTTGTATCGTGCTTTAATTATATTCTTCGCTGTATTTACGTTCTTACAGAGCAACAATTGGAAGATTTGCTTTGTCTCATTACCGAAGAGGACACTACTGTTGTCCTTGTTACGTTTTTTCATTTCCATCCATCCATCCATTATCTATACCGCTTATCCTCAGAGGGGGCTGGAGCCTATCCCAGCTGACATTGGTACACCCTCAATCACAGGGCTGACACATAGAGACAAACAAACATTCACACTCACAGTCACACCTACGGGCAATTTAGAATCATCAGTTAACCTAACTTGCATGTCTTTGGATGGTGGGAGGAAGCCGGAGTACCCGGAGAGAACCCACGCGGACACGGGGAGAACATGCAAACTCCACACAGAAAGGCCCCAGCCGACCGGTGGGGTCAAACCGAGAACCCTCTTGCTGTGAGGCGACAGTGCTAACCACTGCACCACCGTGCCACCCGTTTTTTTCATTTCATTCATGTTATCAACTATCTCCAGCAGAATCAGAAACTTGTAGGAGGAAACACACATACAGTTGACCAATCACAATTCTTGTGGTCTCGATGTGGTATCTCCCTATCCACAGTAGCCCTGACCTGTAGTTGCATTTTTGCGGTCTGTTTTGAAGCTATTTGCATAGACTCCATATCTATGCTGTAAGACCTTAACGCACAGGTGTAATTCCAGCTTTAGACTGAGAAATATCTTATGTGCAAAGATGACAGCCTTGACAGCACAGGGTGGCACTAGAGAAAAGCTCACGCCCAGTCCAGAATGGAAAGGGTTCATCCTCTGGGGATCATGAATGTTTGATGTAATCTGCCCATTCGATTTTGGTATTGCTTGTACACAAGTGGAATTTGTGGCATTTGATGGAAATTGGTCTCATAGTTGCTTAATTACCTTGTGTGGTCACCTTGTAATGCTAAATCCCATTCCTAATCTGCCAGTATTTATTGGCCATCACAAGCATCCATATAAAAAACAGAGGATTGCTGGACCAGCAAACTGACTGACCACGACTACCATCATTAGGCCCCACTGCTATTAAGGAAAGAAATTCTTTAAAGTGTATACAATGATAGGCCAAGCATGCTAAGGGAGCAATTGGCGTTTTCCCAACCCTACTATTTCTTCGGCTCTTTGTGCTGTAGAACAAGTCCTGTGGAACCGCTCTGTGCTAAAGCTCAGTATGTTAAACTAGCTTTATTACTGGAGATGAATTATTTCTGGTGGTCTGTTGCTGTAATGCATACATTTTATCAAGAGAGGGAAGGTGCCATTAATAAAAATCTTGTATTCATTCACTGCCAGCCCCCTCAATACCTAAGCATACATAGTCCCTGATACACACATTAATACACACATATACACACGCCTTGATTAAGTGGGGCGCCTGCAGGACTCCAGTAGCAGTCACCAGGGAGCTGAGGTGTATCCTGTCGCTGGTGAGAAAAACAGAATGTTAGGGGAAAAAGCTGGAAGAGAGGAGTATGTTAGGGTGGGGGAAACATTAATAAATAGTGGATAGTTGACATGCAGCACATTTTTTTTGACACGAGAGCCTATTATTGGCACAGCAAAAAAAAAGTAATACACAGCCATCCACCCTCTAAATCACTGGAGCACCCATTTCCAAGTATAATTTAATCTTTTCACCGCACCACTTGATGCTGACTCTGCCCCGGTGTAATGACATGGAGGGAAAACGAGAGGGAGAAGTGTGGAATTATACAGTGAATGAAAGACTGTGGGAGGTGGAGGATTTTTACACTGAGCCGATTGAAGCAGAAACAACTTATATGAAATATCCATTTAGGGATTTCATGCCAATACACGTTTTAGTTCTCTAAAGCTCCCCTGCTGTGCTGCGAGCCTTTTGTTTTTCGTGCCTACTGATATCCAGCATTAGCCTGCCTGCATGAGAAAATTAGTCATGTAATTGTTCTATAGACACACTGAATAACGCAGTGTGGCACACTGATTATAGGTCAAAGTTGATTTTGTTCTTCTTGAAATAAATTAGCAAGTAAACAACAACTTGCCTCTATTGAAAATAAAGACTTTGCAAAATGAGGTCTGAGATGTGCCATGCAAATACTGGATTAATACTTATTCAACTGTGGTTGGTGTTCCCCCTTGGTACGGTTCATTTGGGCAGATCTGAACACAGAAATCGTACTCGAAATTAATTCTGGAGTGGTTTGTTTGTGGTGGGGACGTGATCTGACCTCGATCTGACCCAACAACACTCCCGTAGCCAGGTGCTCTTTGCATAATGGGATGCAGATGAGTGAAATCAACTGTTGCTAGACGTTCAAGACCTTCGCCCTGTGTTTACTTTCTCGCTGAAAACTGCAGCCTCGGAAATGGAAAATGTGGCTAAACAAGCATCAACTTCTAACAGGCCTGTTTCAAGTCCAAGGAAGAGCAAAGAGCACTGATTCTCATGGTTTCTATCCACAGTCACCAGTAGTGCTGGCAAAAAATTAATCAATGAACCAGTCCAACCGGCATTGAGCCTGTCTACAGCTGAGACCTGGAGTCTCCCTCTCCTCTCCTGTCTATGTGTTGGTCCTGGCGCCAGTCAGCTCAATCCTCCATGTTGTAATATAGCTGGTGAAGGTGGAGAGATGGCAGCGTGTAGCCGGAAGCCCCAAAACACTGGCCGTTGCCCCCAGAGGCTAAGTCCTCATCAGACGATAGCCAATGGGTTCCGAGATAGAGCACGTCCTAATATCACAAGTACCCTTCCCGATTTGATTCTGTTTTAAAAAACGAATAAATGTCTTCAACACTTAATCATGCTGTGTAGGAAAGCAGGAGTTGCATATGCAAGGAAATAATATTGAAAAAAAAGACCTGTATACTTATTTCTGTAAGGCGGAAGTACCTCCAGTTACTCAGAGCTGCCAGTCAGAGCTCTGAGGAATACTGAATAATGTAGCCTTAATTATGTGCAACTGATTAACTCTTGAAACTGAAGACACACAGTTTTTTTAAGCTGTTTTTGTGTGTAGTAATAAAACTAAAACATAGGTTACTGGCATAAACAGTAAGCAGAAATATATTTCAACAAAACTGGCACAATATACGTGGTATATATATATACTGTATATACGTACAAAAGTTTTTCAGGCTTCCGCAGGCTTCTGGGTGGTTGTATCCATAAAAAAAGCACGCACACTAGGTCCTTCTCTGGCCGAGCTGGATGAGAGCATGTACGTTCGAAACTTCCTCCTGCTGAGCCCTGTGACTTTCTGCCAGCTCTCCGCACACATATGGCATGAAATAATGAACTAATACGGTTCTTTGATACTTTTGTGCTTTTAGCTACTTTGGTCCTGTTCTCTGGAACAAACTGCCTGATGACCTGAGATTTGTCACTACCGTATCCACATTCAAACGCAAGTGTCTGGCATGGTTGTGTGGAGGGTGGGTCAGTGTTGCTGGCTCTCATATTTTATTTAATATAATCACGTCACTTTTTGCTGTATGGAAAATGGCTTAAACCAAACAAAACAGTTTGCCTAAATTTTTGGGTTTCTATCCACATATACACATTTCTATAACTTTATGGGGTATGGTGGTGCCTGTGTACATTTCTGACTTGATATTGATTTGATTTAGCATGAAACATTGTTCTATTTGAGTTCCTTATAAATGTCAGTGACTCAAATTATGGTCACAACTGAGCCCCCACTTTTGATGTAGAAAATAACTGTTTTACAAAGGGACACATACACATGCAACCATTCTTGCAATTACAGTCACTAACTCTGTCATTTCCATCTGCTGTCCCTCAACTAGCTGTACATGTAACCAAGCACACATTCACTGCTTATTAACTCATAACATGCTCATCAGAGCAGGGAAGTTCAGAAGAAAACAGGAATGGTGAGACTTGTCTATGCTAGATTCAGCAAGGATAATCATTAATGTTATCAATTAATCATTGATTATTAATGCCCAGAGCTGTAGACTTGACACTTGAAACTTGGACTTGAGTCAGACTCAAGTCACAATGGCTTAACATTTAAATATTAGGCCTGCATTAGTCTCAATGATGTAAAAAAAAAAAAACACTATCAACACAGGTCTGAAAAGAAAACATGAAGAAAATGAGTGTCATTTTCTTGGTCAGTGCTCAGACACCTGAAAGGTTTGCAACTGACTTGCAGTTTGCACACAGACTTGAGCTGGACTTTACACACTCAAGACTTGACTTGCCCCTTTAAAAACAGCTCTGGTAATGTTCGTCAGAGGTCCAAAAATGTATTAGGCTTTCTGACTCTTTAACTATTGTCTGTCAGTATTTTGAGAGAATGATTACGTGTTTCCTGCCACGTCCTGTACAACGGCGGAAAATGAGATACGCCATATATGCCAGTACAAAATAGTCTGCTAAATTGTGATGAGTCACTTTCCTCCTTATGGACAGTCTGAAACATTTACAACCATGTGTATGTAACATAATGAGAAGACAAGATAGTCAGTAGTAACAGACAGTATAGAACTGCAGCCTACCTCACAAGCAGGGTTTAAAAGCCAGTTCAGAATTTCTTCAAAGTTTCAAAATTTCATTTCTATTGTAAGTCTGGGGCTGTTCCACACTTTTTATCTATACTCATGTTGCTGTGTTGATGGACTGGCCCACCTTTCCTTCAGTACTGGAGAATCTGTATAAAAAAAGAAAAATTCTCTATCTCATTGCTTCTAAATGTAGCACTTGAAGCAGTTCAGCATATTTGATGTAGCTGATGTACTTCCATGAGTCTTGCAATTTTTATGCAACTGGATCCACATGGTTGAATTCACTTACCATAAGTAGCTTTGAATGAAAGCATCAGCTAAATAAATGTAATGTAATGTAATTGTTTCTGCAGTGGAGATGAAGACTCTCACACACAGAACTCCAACTCCATAAAACAAGCCCACTCTCAGAGAATCAGACTCAGGCCTGTGAATCCTGAGCAGGGTGTGAACTACAGGGGAGCTGGGGTGGGGGTGGGGGGTGTCTCTAAAGATTGACAATATGCTATTTTTGCCATGCATTTCTATTTTTCTGTATCTTCATCATCATGAATCAAGTGTAAAATTAGGCTATTATTGATGTATGATTTATGCATGAGGCTGATTCTTCATGCTATCCTTGCCATCACCATCAAAGCGTGGCAGCACAGTATCAAAAACTTCACTCACTTTAACTCAAAGATCAGAAGAAAAAAAACTTTATTAGTCCCACTCAGTCGCCATTATTCATTTCTCTGTTTTGTAGTCAGCATACAGATAGGCCTATGTCAAAAAGAAAACAAGGAAGCTTACTCGCAAATTTTGGATTTATTTAAAAATCTAAGCCACTCGACTCTGAAGAGCAACCAGCGCCACAGACGTCTTCTATCACAAATGTTCGTGTGCTTGACGACACTGATGCGGGCAATGCTGTCAGCACAAACTCAATCCTCCAAACGAAACCCCCCCCAACCCCCGGCCCCGTAACAATGTGAGCTCCCCGAAAGCCATGGTATAGTTCGCACACTGATCCCAGTTTGCACTGAGCTCAGTTTGCAGTTTTGCAGTTAAGCTAACGTAAACTTGTTAACATTTTGTTGTTTAGTTTGGAGGACTTGTTGGATATACGTAAACATTTGCACAAAGTCCCCCAAATTAAATTGGTCCATGCCCCCCAGAACAACACACATAACCATCTTCTGATCTGACGCCCCTATCGACAGGACGACGTCGCTGTTTCAAAAATAAAACTCTAATACTAGCCGTTTTATGAACTTACACAGCTATGGTTCAGGTTTGGTTAGGTTTAGGCACACAACCATCTTGGTTAGGGATATGGAAAGAGCATGGTATTGGGTTAAAATAAGTACCAACTGAGGCCTCCTGTGTTAAAGTCTGATGTTCTGTTGACCCATCCATCCACCCCAACCTCCTTCCCTCTGTGGACTGTCGCTCTATTACAACGTCACACTACTTCCTCCTTTGCTCTTGACGGACAAGAGGCATAATTACTACCACTTGATGGCTTTGTCACTTGAACGTAAGGTATGCTGTTTTGGGGTATTTGCTGAAGCGACTGGTGCTGTTCTCAATGTTTGACAGCATCAGAAAAACCTTAGGCCCTGTATCCAAAGAAAATTTAACTCAAGAGTGACAGCAACTTTCTACCTAATTTTGGTGGTTGGGCTACTCCTCTGTTTAGAGTGAAAATATGCATATAAAGCAGGTGGATGGAAACATACTTGTAGATTAAAATAGTGTGTAGGGAAGAGAATAAGGTGGAGGCTTGGCCCAAAGTCTCCTACCCCCCCAAAATGCCCAAAGTTCCGCTATACTGTGCTCTTGGTAACGTGCTACGAAAAAATCGGTCTGTGCGGTGAATGAAATTACCGCAGTAGCAACCGTGTGTGTGAGACAGAGCCGCTTGTTTGTGTGTGAGGTGAATCGATGGCGCATCGCTATTCTGTAGAAGAAAGGAACCACATCAGCAGCTGCAGCAGAGAAGAAGCTGCTGTTGTGTCTGTGGCTGCAGGAGGGCAGAGCTCCAGAGAGCTCCATGTCCACAGAGGTGACTGGCTGAGTGTCAGGGGGTGTGGGGGGTACGGAACCGCAGTCGCCCCCGGTGAACAGCACTTAGTGAACAGTACATAAATGCACAACAATGCAATAAAATTAAGGATCATGTCCTTATGGGGTATGATTATGGTTAGCATTGTACCTCAGCAAAAGGTTGCACCAGCTTATAGCATGCTCACCACCACCCAGCGAGCATGCTATGTAACTCAAATCAAACACACCCACAGAGGAACCTTCAGTGAGATGTGTGAGGGCTTTCTTCTGTTTGTGACAATAATCCCTGATGTGACTGCAGAGCCTATGTTTTGAGGATTTTGAGGAGCTCAGTGGGACAGAGAGTGGACTGTTATATCATGCTTTGAGAATGAACGAGCCGTTCAGACAGGTGAGGACAACACCACTCACTCTTCAGATGAGAACGTCAACAGCCACTGCGTTGTCTAGCAACGTAGCGTTGTGCAAAATCTGTGCAGTCTCTCCTTTGCTTTGATACGTGTTTGTGGTTGTAGCTGCTGTGGAGCTTTTATTTTTTTATACAGCTCCAGGTTTCCTGCCTTGGTGATGTTTTATTCTGTTGTAGATTCTATAAGAAGTGTCAGGCTATTTAATTTATGTGGGTTAATAATTTATTAATAATTTATTGTTGATTGGACATCAGGGCTCATGCTGCTGATGTTGTTGACATTTAATGTAATTTATTTTGTAGCCTGAACTTGTTCTTTAATATATCATCTTAAAACATTTTTCCATATGGGAAGGGGGGGTGGGCCCTTCCCATTTAAAAATTTAACGCAGTAACGTTTACTCAGAGTAGATTTTAACTGACCTACTCTTTACTTTGATCTAATACCTAACAATATTCTAGTACTCTTTCCATCCCTGCTCATTTGAAGCATAATATATAGATGTTTTGTATAGCAAGAGGTGTTCTGTCCCTGCAATATACCATTATGGGCAAATAACAAGAAAATGTTTTCAGACAAACATTTTCTTCACGGTGTGGATTTTGTGGGCCTTGTTTGCAACGTTAATGTCCTTTGCCAGTCACATGCCTGTTCAAGTGATGAACTGCACTTGTTGTGGTTGTTTTTAGAGATGGTAACAGACGTTTTCGTTACAGTACCAGGTAGGGAGAGGACCCAGATGCAGACAGCGGAGGCTCGGAGCAGATTTGAGGGTTTTAATGTCTTACTTGTGGTACAGGCGGGCAGGCAGGCAAGTAAGCAAGCAAGCAAGCACACAAACAACAGGTAAGTCCAAATGTAAGAACAACATCCACCACGAAACACGGAAGCACTTGAACACAGGACACAAAACGCGCAACATGAACAATGCACCAACAAAGACCAAAGGACAGAGACGAAGTAATGACAGACTAACGAGAAAGCCAGGAGAAGGTGGGTAATGGGGAACAGGTGAAGACAATCAAGAAACAAGACAAGGGGAAAACACTAGGGTAGGAACACACAGGAACCAAGACGAACCAAAAATAAAAACAGAAAACGACAGAGTCCATATCGTAACATAAAATGTCCAAATAATCACCCTAAAAGTCCAGATCGTAACAGTTTTATACTCGTGCGACAATTTTGTGGCCTGTACTACAAAACTTTCAACCTCTGTAGCACCAGTGAAAAAACAGTTAACGTACAGCCCTGGCTTGTGACAAAATCTCTATTCAGTTTGGCCATGGTCTTGACTCAAACTCAATTGGACTGGTTTTGGCTTTTGACATGGACTTAACCTCAGCCGTCTTGACAATACCTCAGCCAAGGCGAAACTCAAACCCACATGTAATCATAGAGCCACTCTGCCTTCCTGACAGTCTGATCTTGTTCTGCGGAGCTTTATGAAAGCTGCTGCTGAGGCCTACTGTTACATCAAGGCTTCTGAGTCACCCTGAGTCCTCTCTGAGGTAACTAACCACTTACTGTCGTACTCAGGGAGCTGATATGCATGGCTGGCCCTGTTAGCACCCTGACAGTGATGTACCACCATGTGTCACTGACTGCCAGTGTCAGGCAAAGTGCACTGGAGCTCAGTGGACGTGGTGGGTGGGAGAAACTGGCACACTCCTTTCCACACTTCAACGTTAATTTTGGCCAGTGAGGCTAAATAGAATGGCTCTTCAGCACTGTTTGGTCTTTTGTTCTTTTGCCTTGATAAAGTGGAGGCGTTTGTTCGGTTTCATCTGACTGTCTGTCTACCCACAATCCATATGTGGGCCTCTATACTCTTCACAGGTTAATGTTTACAGCTGAGATCTCAACCACCTCTCACTGAAGTTTCTATTTCTACATCAACATGAGGTCTGCCTTCAAAATGAATCAGACCATCAGACTGTTAAAGCCAGCTGTGGCTTATGAGGTACAATGGGTTGTTCACTAATCGTATGGTGGGCGGTTATATCCCCAGCTCCTCCTGGCAAGACACTGAACCCCAAATTGCTCCTGATGATCAGGCCAGCACCTTGCATTGTAGCTTGCTGCCATCGGTATGTGACTGTGTATGTGAATGGGTGAATGAGAAGCAATTATAGAGCACTTTGGATAAAAAGCGTGCTATAAATGCATCCATTTACCATTTATTTGTTCTGCAATTATGAATGTTCAGAGGAGTGTTAGGGTCATTCTAACTGAGCGTTCATTTCATCAACAAATGGTGGACTTTTTTCTGTATTAAACCCAGACCATAATCTTTCCCTAGCCTAAACCAAGTGTTTTTGTTGCCTTAACATAACCATAAAAAAGTTTCATAATGCGGTACTCACTACAAGCAGATGCAAAAATGGAAAATGCAAAATGGCAGCATTTCCTACAAAACATATTTGCTGTTGCAAATTAGTTGTACATACACAATATTTGCGAGGGTTGCAGTAAAGAGTGTCATAGTTCAGTTCATGGCTATGTATTCACATACTAGACAAAATGTTCAGAGCAAAGTGGAAGGGAGTTCTGTGGAACTGTTATATGGTGGTAGCTTTTTCTTCAGCACAAAAGTTCTAACCTGGGAACCAGATGTTTTATTTGCTCTGGCAGATCTGGTCCCCCTCCCATTCAGACAGATTTCCAGCCGACAAGGTCCTGGTCGGGCCAATCACAACCATTTATCTAATATGAGGAGTGTTTGATACGATGACTGTACGTAGGAGTGCCGTTTCGTAAACAACCAAGATGGCTGCTGCTGATGTGGAACGTTCTGAATCCACTATCATGTAAATGAACTGGACCATCTATTTTCTCTAAAACAGAGGAATTTTGGCCTGCGCCCGTTGATAACGCCACTTGGAAATCGAAAATGGACTGAGAGCTTCCAGACTAATCCACTTTTGCAAATTGGTCTGGCGATGTCAGGCTACAAAAGTTCCTGATTCCTTCAGATTTTTCATATTCAGGCAAAATGTGTCATAAACATGTTTACTTCACCAAAACACAGTATAAATAGGGACTATGTATATTAGAAAGTAGTTCCAATCAAAACTATTCACAGGTAAGTCATTGGATTATACAGAGTATCTGGAACATTGTTTCTCAAAAGACTGTCAGTTCTTTGTGCAGCACAAGCAAAATTCAATTCACCTCCATTGTATTTGTGTGTCAGCAGAAGTCCTAAAACCTGGACAAAAAACATCATGCCTACCTTTATGGCATGATGTTTCTCCACTGTGGAGCTTAAATGTGTTGATATATTTTGTGCAAAATTTATTTTTTTGTCTTGAGGGTGGTGCTCAAGGAAAGCTCATAGGGGGACGAAAGTGGAAAGGGTTCATCCTCTGGGGTGGCATGAATATGCTACATGAATGTTATATATATATATATATANTATACCGGAGTTTTTAAACCTGGTGTCTGTGGTGACATTCCCGGTGGCAGCTGTAAAACCAGAACCATGGCTCTGGTTTGCCAGAGCTGAGGGGAGCAACCATAGAGACAGAGAAGGCTACAGCAACTAAGAACTAAGAAGCTCCAAGAAAAGTTTCTGAGGCTCCAGATAAAAAAGAAACTGGGCGTTCAGAGGAAGGATTACACTCAAAGACAGAAACAAACAGGGATAAGCATTGGTGCAGCTGTTCCTGGTTGGAGAGGCTGAAAGAAGAGCAGGGACTGAGGCAGACAGGATGTGGTGTTGCTGCTCTTGGACAGGTTGGTGTTTGCAAAATATTTGGAGTAGGCTATGTAGCTATTACCTTCACTCTACCGAGTGAGCGAGCTCCCCTGTAGGCATACGTCATGAGCACGCATCAACAGTGTTTGTGTAATTACTCTCACTGCCAGAAGGAGGAGACAAAAGTTCCGCACTCCAGCTTTAACCAAAAGATGGTCCAAAAGGTCAGTGATTGTATAGCAGCAAAAATATATATTCTAAGTATCCATGCTCAGTTAGAACTGTATGTTTCTCTGGCATGCATTTGAATTGGATTTGGGATTTAGCTTTGGGCTGATGCATAAATTTCTACCTATAAATATCCTCACATGAAAATAAGCCTTGCAGCTATTTTTTTAACCCTAACCCGCAGCAACTTGAGTCACAGCTAGAGGCTCTTAAATCTTCTGTGGACAGATTTTACATAGTCCTTTTAAGTTTATACATTTGCCTTTTGGCAGACGGCAATGAGAAGTCATCTGAGTCCTCCATTCCAAGAGGATGGAAGCTGTAATAAATTAAATATAAGAATGTGAGCCCAAAGGCCAATGAGAATTATTTTTAAAATGGTAATAACTCTAAAAATGTTCATGTAGTTGCTGGGTATTTGACGCAGCTGTTTCCCTACTTTGATTTGTCCAACAGAAAACTGTCTTAACAAGGATAGTTTTACTTTGTGATTTTGAACCTTCTTAAAAGTGCTGAAAAATGTGCATGTTATGGTCTAGAGAGCACAATGTGTTACAACTACCATATTTCATGAACTGAGAAGTGTTTCAACTTGAGCGTATCGTACAGAGACAAGATGAAAAAGGAGAGACTAGAGGGAAATAACAGAAGGAACTGAAGCTGAAGTGAACACAAAAACGCACAGACACACTCTAACACACACGGCCAGTGTGTTAGTTGCTTGCTAGCTTACAGCTAACGTACAGTAGTACAGTGTACCTTTCCAGTACAGTCCCTGAAAGAAAGCTAATAAACAGAGATGAGTGACATTGATAAAAGCTTTTAACCTGTAGTAAAAAGTCCTGTTTCCTTTGGGTGGGAACAGCAATCAGATGGAGGGGCCCGGCTCCCTAAGGGCGACTGTAGTGCTGGGTCTGTCTTTTAATAAGATACCAAATAACTGAGTGCTTATATTTCAAACGAACAAAAGCTGAGCATTATAAGCTTCACAAATGTAGAGTAGTGGTCTTGGTTTGTTTCCAACCGTCTGATCATCTGACTGCTCATGTTTCCTGCTCCTTGGGACTTTGCTGTACATTCCTAGATCTCGGCAACAACTTTGGTGAGTACAATGTTATCATAATTGATAGAAATGATGGACAAAACTACGAAAAGGGGACCTAAGTTGTAATAAGCTAGAATTATGTTTGAAGGTGAACAGAAATGTGTCAAGTTTCTGTCTATTACAAATACATTTTCAAGAACAAAACTCATAAATAACATGAATAATGACGGCACAGCTATGTTACTGTGGAAAAAAAATGTATTTATGTAATGTCACCCAGTCTTGAAAAATGAACCAATGTAACAATATGAACATATCTCTCAAATATTACACCCCCCCCTATTATTTGAAATAAAATTAAAAAATAATAAGCTATATATGAGACCCTATATTAAATTATACCTGTTGTAATTAAGGTGAGATATCCTTCATTATGCTGGTGACAAAGTCCATTAGATTTATGACTTCTGAAGTTGTTGGCTCCGACAGATTCATCCCTGTGGCACAGCTGCATTATCTCTGTTCCAAAAAAGTGAAGGTTGGAGGAGGAAGCATCATTTGTTCTCCTCTGTACCCTGCACAAAGTCAGCCACAAAAAATATTCTGTTTTTGTCAAAATGATCTTTTTATAAGCTTAACATCATCAAGGATTCCCCAAACATCGCTCCCCTTGCGAATATCTCAGCCTAAATGCCAGCTCCTCACAGGTTAGATCCCCACTGCAGCTCTCCTAAATTTTGGCCAAGGTAGGAGTGATTTCCTAAGTTAGGAAAGTTGATCAAATCCTAGTCCTAGAAGTAGGACCAAAAATGCCTCACTCTGGGAATTTTGGGCCAGTTGAGTGGTTCCATACTCTGAAACACTTGATACATATGGGCCCAGTAGCCATTAGAAGGTCAGTACCATATCTAAGCCATCACGTGAACCTTAGGAGAATGGAGAAATAAGGAGGTAACAGGACAGACTCCGCTGTTTCCCAGCCTCAACAAGTTGAATTTATCCAAAGCTTTAATGAGAAAACAGAAACCACATCAGGGATTTTCACCATTAATGTTCACACTCAATTTTCCAAACCACCGAGTCATAATGTTCATTGTTACAGTGGAAGAAGCAGTCAATGGCTGTGAGTCCCCACATGATGAAAACAACATCCAACAACACTAACCACAACATCCAATCTGTTTTTTAACATGTGTTTGCATACACTTTAAATAATGAACATGCAGACAGATTTATTTGTCTCATTAGCTCTCTCTTTGATTGCCGTGAGACTGAATGCCCCCTCAGGCTTCAGAACTGCTTACCTCCTCACTCCAGAGTCAGCTGGTAAATCAACATAATGATTTCAATTGCCCTCACTTCTTTTTATTACAGTCTGGGCTCACAATTGATTTAGTCAAATGCAAACACAGATGAAATGCAGTTATGATTCTATGTGTTTGGCTAAGCGCATATTTTTGCACTGTGGGTTTAAAGATGTCAGCTCACAGATCAGTTAATCTGTCCCTCCAAGAGCGTTATTAGCAGTATTACTGACATAACTGTCCTGACATGTGGTGTGAACATTCATGTTCCACACGGGAAGATCCCTAATGGTCATGGTTTTCATCAGCTCATGTCAGCAATAAGTTCTGCCCTTGGTTCCACCCCCAGTTTTTCATCGGTGATGCACCTCCTTTTCAAAAAAGATAAAGCTCCCTTGCACCTCCTCATGTAAACTAATGACAGTGCTTTGCATTTAGTATTGGCAGATTTATACTGCCGTCTGCTGGACAATACTGAAATGCGATACGCTTCTTCCCTTTGTTTTCTGTGTAGTGATTTGATTTTAATGTGGCATGGACAAGTCATGTCACAATAAAAAACAATTCATTCAGTTATTACAGACAAAAGGCTAAATCATTGTCATTTAACATTTAATATGTAACAGTAAATGCATACATGAAAGGAAAAAAGTGTTTAACGTTGTACTTTATTTCTCTGATTTGTTTTTTGTTTAGGCATATTAAATCTTCCATACCGTATCCAAATCTGCCAGCAAGGTGAAAAACTGGGAAATTGGAAGGTATAATGGCCTACTCACACAACAAAATAAGGTACTTTATTTAGGTGGGTTAGAGTTCACACTCTCTCTATTCATTCACTACTTAATTGAGTAACCACCAAATCTAAATGTGGGGGTGTCACATTTTGTCATGTGTCATAGCTGTATGAAAAAGACTAAGAGTCTGTGAGGGTGTACTTAGGCACAGCGTGCTTTGAGCTAAATGCTAAAATCAGCATGCTAACATGCTCACAATGACAATGCTAACATTCTGATGTTTAGCAGGTATAATGTTTACCATGTTCCCCATCTTAGTTTAGCATGTCATAATGTTTTGCTAATTATATTAGCAAGTATTACGAATTACAAATTAAACCAGATGATGGCGCTATAGATGAAAAGTCAGAGGATCACCAAAGTTATTATAATTCCTCCTGAGGGGAACATGAATGTCTGTGCAAAGTTTCATCAATCCATCCAATAGTTGTTGTGATATTTCAGTCTGGACCAAAGTGGTGACGGACCGACAAACCGACTGACGGACTGACATTGCCATTCCTGTAGCCATGCCGCAGCATAAATTACAATAAGTAATGTGTCCTACAAAGGGCAAGACCAAGGTCTGTAATGTCGCCCGCCCACACAGAGAGGTTAGGGTTAAGGTAAGTGTCCAGGAAATTAATGTAAGTCGGTGTAATGTCCACTGAAGTGATGGAAACACAACTGTGTGTGTGTGTGTGTGTGTGTGTGTGTGTGTGTGTGCGTGTGTGAGCACGCACGAACAGCTCACTGAGCACTTTCACTTTTTCACATTTGTTTACATGGTTACCAGGCAAACACTTCACAACCAATCCCTGCTGCTTACCCTGAGAGTCCTGCCTCAGGCCAGGAGATGAGGAGTGCACCTCTCCTGTCTGAAAGCCTAACAGCTCACATTGAACTGCCACAGTAAACACACTGGGCTGAGGTACTCTACTGCTCTGAGTCTGCCTGCATTTTCATCTGTTTTTCACTGACTGACTGCTGTTGAGGGAGAAGGAGATTGAACTCAACACAGTTACTACAGTATTAATAGTAATAAGTGTTTATAATGCATTTCAGAAAGTCTGTAACATCTGAAATCTCAGCTTCTTTTCTCAACATACTGTAATTACTGTGAGAAGCTTTCAGTGTGAGGTTTTACAGCATTATAGAACATCATTTCTGTCACAGTTTTTTAGGTCTTCATGATACCCTGAGCATAAGACAAAGGTGGAGAGCCATCAAACTCTGGGCCCTACCCTGTGGAAGGATTACTGTGTTACTGTATTTCATAATAAAAGACATTCATAAGACTTCACTTATCAAACTCAGCTTGTCTGACATCCTCAGTAACATGAGAAGATGGTGGTGGACCTGCAGCTGATCCACTCTCTGTGGCTGTTTCTCAAACTGAAGCCAATGCTTCTAACTATTATAATATTCCTAGCTAGCTACATTACAGCTGCTTTCCCTCTGATGCTTTTCTTTCTCACTCCTGTCTTTTCTTTCTTTTCTCTTTTGGTGGCTCATTTTTACATTTTCGCAATGGCATAATTGCTTCAAAGTTCACCTGAATTCCTCAGCATCAGCACAATTACCTGTTTGGACTATTTTTGTCCACCCACTGCACCAGTTGCACCTTTCAGAGTGGGGAGGGCCCCTGAGAGGCTCACATATAAATCGTAGATATATATCAACGCAGACATTCATATCACTCACACACCAGAGACCATCTTTGAACAGAGACAGAGGTTATCATCTCCCCACAGATACAACCACCTGTGATCATGTGACCAAGGTTCCATATTTAGGTCACATGATGACAACTGAGCAAACTCCATCTCCTGGTAAAGACTGTGGGATGCATCCGAATACTCTGGATAAAGAAGCTTTGTCCAACACAAATTCTAGAGACCTATAATTCACAAAACCTTGAATGCAAAAACACCTTCCAGAAAGAAGGAAATTCAAGTCAACAGCTGATGTGGCCTTTCAAATGTGTGGCTGTGAACCTGCACAGATGAGGGGAAGTGTACTGACTTTCACACTGACCAGAAGGATGTGTTTCGCTGCCTACTTCAACAGCCTGGAGTTGTGTATGAATCATTCCTGTGAGATGGACACGTTTCATAGTAAATGGAGAGGCGAGAGGAAAGACACTGCATCAGTGAGACAATAAATCACTCACCTGTTTTCTCTTTGATTTCACAGAGGACGCTGAAGAGTGCAGGCTTCATCCTGTGACAGTTCAGTCCATGTTTCCTACCAAAAAAGATCAGAGAACATAAACTAAAGGGCAATGACTTAACCATTTCAAGACATAATAGAATTATTCTCATAACGCCTCTCTCTCATAATGCCTATAAGCTTGGGGAAGAATGCAGAAGCAAAGCATGCATAATAAATGGTAAAACAACTGGATTGGATCTCAAACAGACCAAAGTGAAGTCTAAATGTTATTTATGCTTCTCAGTCTGCTGATACACCTTCAGACTCAGTGTCCGTTGTAATGGACATCAAATATGTATTGGGCTCAACCAATGAAAATATATTGTTTAAAATTTTTGACTTCTGCCTGGAATAGACTCTACCTAAACGTTACATGTCAAGTTTTGACATTTCACTTGCCAGGTGACAGAGTAAGGCATGACACAAGACTAGCCTGGCAGACAGGCCAAAGAAGAAGAGCAGGACACTTTCTGTCATATATAATTATCATATATAATTAATCAGATTAATATTAAAAGCTAATTTGAAGATTGTTTTCAAATTCAAAGATTCAACCCAGGGGACATCAGGTCTGAAGGGACATAAAAAGACAAGTGATGACATCATTAATCTGACTGTTTATGAAGTCAGCACAGTGATTTCAATCATAAAACATGTTGATTTAAGAGTCATAAAAAAAGGATAAAAAGTTAATTCTATTATATTTCTTTTTTACAGCATGCAGCTACAGAGGTTATTGAGCTTCTTTTGGGAAATGATGAGGACACTGTCAGAGCAGTTCATTTTGTAAATGTAGGCATTAGGAAAGTATGTTCTGCAAAGCCTGTCAGCAATAACTCTTTGTTTTTCACTGTTATCAGGGAAAGACAGTGGCAAGGTTCTTTTGATGGTAGAGGCTAAGGTTACATTAGCAGATGATAACATGCAAGACAGCAGAGATGGAGAAACATGAAGAAAAGGAGGCAGGAAAATAAATGGAGGCATTCGATTGACACCATGTAGTCTACATTTGAGATGCTTCAGATCCAGTCACTCAACCTTCAATCCCGTGAGAGTGTTATGTAATGGTTACTGAGATGTTTGCCCCCATGGCAGACATGACCAACTTATCTGATCTGCGGGTTTCAATACAGTCTGGTTGGAATATCAAAACTAACCGGCCTTAAAACAGCTGTAAAATGAAACACATATGCAGGGACGGAACTGCTGAAATGACTCCTCCAGTTGTTTTGATCATGTTTATAGTTAAGATTAAAAAAAATTAAAAAGTGATTCATCCTCTTTTTACATGAAGAATGGTAAAAATTAAAAAAAAAGCCTTATAAACCTTTAAAAAGCAGTAATAACTTAATTTTAACGTTCATTTAGCAGCCTGCCCCGCATTTGCTTATATGTAAAGTTTATTTGGATATCTTATGGGAAGTCTATTCCTCTCCCAGTGATCGAGCTTGCTTTACCACCTAATCAAACTGTTATATCACTAATGCATCATGAATCCAGCACAAATCCACCTCCAATTCCCCCTCACCATTTCTCAGTGCTGTTTTTGTTGAGCACTGCGGTCATGTGTTGTAGTTTGTACTTGTACATGTTGCAAAAACTCGAATCCTAAGTTTAGAAAAAGAATAAAATGGAAGACGCAAGATTTCATGCACATACCCGGATTTTTCTGATAGGAACTAACTAACTGCAGATTCTGCGGATTTAGTCCATCTAAGCTACATCACAGGCTAACTGCCAGAAAGGGTGAAATTAGGATATCTTGTCATGAAACCTGTAACTTCAGAGGGTAAAAATTAATATTTCTTATTAATGCATAATAATACAGCCTAGCACTATCATCTACTCTTTCGATGGTTTCGTATGGTTGTAGTTTAACACTGTAAAGCCCAAGCAAAGGTCTGTCTGTGTTTAATTGAACTATTTGCATCAATTCACTTCTAAACATATGAAAAGCAGGACGAACTTTGCCTGCGCTTCATCCAGAGTCTGGTCAGTGATGGTCATGATCTCATGTAGAATACTCCCGATGTCCTGCTTCCTTCCGGACCCGTCGGCACCGTCGTGGATGTGGGGCAGCGGCAGTCCCGCGGCTCCCTGCACCGAGTGTCCGGTCAGAGTCATGCCGCTCAGAGCCTGCATCATCCGGCCCTGATCCTCCATGTCTGCCGCAGCACAATCGATGCGAGAGGGGGGGGGGAAAAAAATCGGGTTTTCAAAGCTGCAGTTATATCCGACAGAGAGGGGCCAGGTGGAACTAGGACAGAAATTTGCTGTACAGATGGTAGAACGGGGTTGAGGCTGACTCCACATGTGCAAAATATTCTCCAGGGGGTGTGTTCCGTTATTTGCGCTTATCAACTTGCGCACACACAATGAGGCTGCTGGCTGTTGTCCTCCTCTCTCCACACTATGCACGGCTCCGCTGGTGAGGGGCGCTCAGACTGCTCCTCCCTGCGTTTTATCCACGGAACACGGCTATGAGCCCGATGAGCGTGGGGTGTCCCCGCTCTGGCAGGCTGCAAACTTCCAGTGTCCTACCAGCAGTGTTGGTGTTGATGCTGGCAGCAGCCTAGGCTACTGCCGCTTGCAAACCTGTAACAGGCTACAGCCAGCTGATGATATTGTGTACCGACCAGTATACTACTCTCCAAAGTTTGAATAATGGCTTACAATATAAACATTATAAAATTAGCCTATAGGGTTTCTATATTTTGCATCACACTCCAGATTGCTGTCAGGGGGCTCTGTTTGAAGTGACTGTTGTGATTTTCCTGTTGGAAAGTCAATGAAATGACCACAAAGAGATGCAAAACTCCTCCAGTCTGGGGATCCATTTGTTTCATAATCCATCCATAAGTGTAAAGACAGGCTTGTAGGCTACACACACTGGGCTACTGCTGTGCCCTAGGTTTGCTGTGTCTGGCGCACATCTTTAAAGTGTAAGAAAACTCATGCACATTTATCAATAAAAAAGCAGGTGTCACACAAATGGGAGAACGCAAAGAAACTCTCCAAATCTCAATGTATTTTCCTAAGACCCCTTCTTCCTATTGTATTCGCAATGTGATATAATCATGGAGACTCTGTGTTATTTATTTGAAATAAATAACCACATTTTAATTATTTTTTTTTCAAACTCAGCTCATTCTTATGAAATGTAACCCTAACCCTGCTTAATTTGAGCAAAACCAGAGTTTAGTGCAGTCATTCACATTTCATCCCATTTATTTAATTGGCTGGTGCTTGTTGATGTTGTTGATGATGTTTTGGTTGACAAAGACAGCCTTTGTTGTGAAAAGTGGGGCCCTCTGTGTGGAGTCCGGCTTTCTCCAAAGACATGCAGGTTAGATTAATTGAAGATTCTAAATTGCCCGTAGGTGTGACAGTGAACGTTTGTGTTGTGGTAAACCACATGTATAGCATACTGTTATAATACCGTAATGACTAATAATCACCGTGTTCAAATATATCACTTAAAGTTTTACTTATTCACTTACTTATTTACTTGTATTCATACCAAATGTTAAGCCTGCATGTAGAGTCACACAGACAGACTGTGTGTGTATTAGAGAAAAGGAGGGGGCTTCTGCAGCTGTGGAGGGATCCAAGCTCGTATCATGAGGGAGTTTCCGGCCTCACACTTGTGTCCGGTCACGGTTCGATTCGAACTCGGGTTTGTTTCTGTCAAAAGAATAAACTCTAATTGCATGAAACTCTGATCCTCTCCAGTGAAGTTCTTTAAACCTGTTAGGCTTCAGCAGCAAAGAAGGTGCACTGAAGACTAGGCTACGTGTCAGCGGTGAGGTCTGAGCGTCAACACTGGCCTGGTTCCGACCCAACTGCCACCGACGTCATGTGTCTGTCTCTATGGATGAATACCACTGTATGCTGCAGTATTAAATTATTTCACTTCATTGAAACTACAGGACCTAGACCACAAATACACAAAGATTGCCCTTAATATGAAAAATATTAGGAATCTTGTGCAACAACTAGACAGTTGAACTGTGTGGCTCTAAATCGTCTTTTATTCTGAAGAAATTGAACCGGAAGTGAAGTCGGGCTGCTACTGCTAGGCTGAGCACAGCAGATTGCATTCTCTTGCAGTTGTAGTATAGTTTTGCTATAGTGCATTATTGCTAATGAAAAGAGTTATTGTGACTATTGGGAGTATGAATGGATACAATGGGGTAATGTGGACAATTCTTTCCGTCATCGGATGTGACTTCTAAAGGTGGGGCGCCGTCATGAACTAACTAAGTTAGCTACTCTGGGAGGCTATGATAGCAGCTAACCACAGCCAGCTAACCAAAGAACGCTTCAGTAGTGTTAGCCTAAACAAGCTTACGAGCTAAGTAGATACAACCAATGTCATTTGCACTGACATTCGTGGTTAAACGTGTTTACAATCTGAATAACTGTATAGTATAACTGTCATACCTTGCTGGTACTTTTAGGAGGTGACTGTTGGCTTAGCTAATGTGTAGGAGTTTTAAGTTAGCGAGGTTCAGAATAGCTAGAAAACACAACAGCTACATCAGCTAACGTCAAACAAGCTACCCGGAATCATCACTGGTTACCTAGGTTGTTGGGTAAAGGTATTTAAGAGTATTACTAGACATTATTACCAAATATAAAGGACTTCTGCCTTCAGAGAAACTAACCATGGAACTGTCAACATGCAGTGGTTTGTCTCAAGTGGCAAAGCTGGACAAACTTGACATCCCACTGTAGCTTAGCATTAGCCGCAGTTAGCATCAGTCGAATAAACTCTCAGGAACTCTTGAAAATAAAATAAAGCCCCACACACAATGGGAACTATTAGATATTATTGTAACAATATGTTTCTGGGCATCTGGTGTTTGTTTGCTTGTTAAATTAAGTCCTAGCGCTTTAGTGTGTCACAGCATCCTTAATTTAACATGCTAACTTAGGGTTGGCTAACTCAGTCAGGCTTGTTTTGCCCTTTCTCACGGCTCTCATCTCCGTGTTGAAATTACCAACAGCTTTGTGTTAACACTGTAAATACTCAGGACACTCAAACTTATGTTTTGTAAGAGGCCATTTGTTTACTGATCAATACTACTGTCCAGTGATGGCTAACACCCAGTTTAAGGAGTCACTGACAAAATGTCAATATTGTGGCAACACAAAATCACATAATTGTTTTGACTGTTGAGTGGCTCCAAGCTAGTCCAAATAACCTGTATGGCCCTGACCAGTGACATTATGTAATGTGTTGATGTAACATGTTGAATGGCAGGTGATTTATAAAGTAACTGGATGTATGAATAATCTACTTCCTCCCAGTCATAAATGCACAGTATATATTTACACTGTAATGCAAAGAGGGTCTGTGCTATACATTCAGGCTCTAGGCTGACTGTTCACAGGACTGTGTTACTCACATTGGACATTGCTTTACTACAGTTTTTTGCATACTACTTGCAAGCAACAACATAAATATATGCTTTTGATTTTTAAATATGCTGCTGACAACCAAAGTGATACTTATTCATTGGCTTGATCTTTGGTTGGAAATAAATCAGTGATCCAGTGTTTCTGGAACTTGACCCATACTAAGGACTAAGGGTTGGTTATGCTCAAACAGAACTTCGTACAAGGTGTTACCTGACCACATCTGAAATCAAATGTGTATAAATACCTCATCCGAACGGCCACACTCAAAGGCGTGATGAAAAGCTGGCTGTCATAGAGAGGGGGAGGCGAGATATTGTTTAAATAAGGGGATAACTGCGCACATTTTCAGTCTCCCCTGGAAGGCATTCGAAGTGTTGCACTCAATTGTTCACAAGTGACAGAAACAGTAGGGTGAAGAATGAAAAAAGAGGGCTTGAGATAGCAATTCAAACCCTCTCCTTTCTCAACGCCACACAGTTGGCCAGACAAGGCATGAAGTGAGTGTGATTGTCAGTTTTAAAGTTACAGAAGTGGTCTTTACTTCAACATCAAATCAAAGTGATAGTTGCATGAAAAGGTCCCCACTACATGTTTGGAGCATGCCAAACAAAAGTTGTTCCCTACCATCCCTAACTGAGCTTTAGAACCATTTAGAATCATGAATGTTAATGCACTTATTTTTTAAACAGGTTTGGTTCTAACTCTCAAGCTGAATTCACTATTCTAGCCTGCACCATGTAATAACTGTTATCTCACTTCAAACAGGTGCTGGCACCATTCTTGCCTTGAGGCAGAGAGAATAGGCAAGAGGAGATGGAAAAGATGACTGCTCTCCACTTGTCATCAGCCACTACTTTAACACTCTCACAGAGAGAGACTGAAAGGAAGTGAAAGGGATCCTTTGGCATACAGGCAAGAGAGAAAAAGAGAAATCATCCAAAGCTCTAAGCCAGACTTTATAAAGCAGAGGAAATGGCTTTCTTGGACAATCCAGCCATTATTCTGGCCCACATCAGACAGTCTCATGTGACCAGTGATGATACAGGAATGTGTGAGATGGTACTAATAGACCAGGATGTGGATCTGGAGAAGTGCCAGCTGGCTATGGTGCCCGGCAGCAGCTGTGGGTCAACAGGGTCGGAGTCCCTAAGCGAGGGGGGCAACAGTGTGACAGACAGTCATGCCTGTGATCTCTCCCAGTCCATGGACATCACCTCCAGCTGGGACTTTGGCATCCGTCGGCGCTCCAACACAGGTAGGCTCATCTCCAGGTTCTGGCTGGTTAGCAGGGCAAGCTTTGAAGCTGTTCTGCTGTTTGGAGGGGGTTTGTGTGTCTAATCTGGGCCAGTGGTTTAGTGAAGCACAAGTCAAATTGTGTGCTATTGAAAGTTGTTGCCGCACAAGTGGAAAGCATGGGGTAAGATTGCAGTTAACTGTGTGAATTTTATTAATTGCTCTAAGGTGAGTAGCACAGATCACATTATCAGTCAGTCAATCTCAGATTGTTCATGTTATTATGCCATCAAGTAGCCAATAACACTTTGTAGAATTTTCTATACGGGGTGGACAACTACTGATTATTACAACTTGGGATTCATTTTTATTGCTCCGGCCATCAGTTATGTTATCAGTTATCTGTTGGTTTGTGAACTCACCAAAGCAATTGCTGAGGTCCTGCGCCTACCTCACTGAAATTAGGGCAGACAGATCAAGAAACACGAGCAGTCAGACAACTGGACAAGTTGGAACCGCCCCCTTATGTAGAGAGAAAACAAAGGTAAATGGTAATTGTCACTCAAAGAGTCTGTTGTAAACATCAACAACTTCCTGCTTCAGCTTTGGTCTACTGTATTTAAGGGAGCTCACTTTCAGTTTGACCTCCAAAGAAAGGGGTTCAGGTCATCTGGATAAACTGTTGATTTGTTTTCAACCTGTCTGATCTTCTGACTGCTCCAGTTTCTTGACCTGCTGGACCTATTTTTAGTGATGTTACCGTGTTCCCAGATCTCAGCCATTACTGTGGTGAGTACAATGTTATTATTACTGATAGAAATGATTAGACATGATGGCTTTCCTTTAATTAGTTTCCTAGATCCTCAATCAATCAATCAATCAATCAAACTTTATTTGTATAGCACCTTTTATACAGGTTAGTGCAGTTCAAAGTGCTTCACAGGTGATACGATAATGAGACAGAACAACAACAACAAAAAACTATTTAAGAATGTGAGACCAATGCCCGCGAGAAAATAAAAATAATAATAAAAACAATAATTAAAAAATAAATAAATAAATAAAAGCTAGATTAAATAGATTAAAAAAAACACATAAAATCAATAAGCAAGATAATAAAAAAATATATATGATAATAATAATATTAAAATAACAGTAAATAAAATAGACTAAGATTTTACAACATAAATACAATAAAATAAGTGAAAAAAATAAAGTAAATTATGTCTATAAAACATTTTTAATCATAAGCCAGGCTGAAGAGGTAGGTTTTTTAGTTTATGTTTAAAAATGTCCACACTTCCAGCGGCCCTCAGATCCTCAGGCAGACTGTTCCAGCGGCTCGGAGCATAAAAGCTAAAAGCTGCCTCACCGAAGGTTTTTAGTCCTGCACTTTGGAACAACTAGCAGACTCGTGCCAGTGGACCTGAGGGGCCGTACTGGTACACTGTAAGCATGTCAGACATATATGCAAGTGTTTTAAAACAAGTAAAATAATTTAAAAATCAATACGAACACTGACAGGCAGCCAATGTAAGAACAGGTATAATGTTGATCTCAACTGATTTTTAAATTCTAGCAATTTTTCTGCAAGAAATGTTCAAACTGGAAAAAGGCTTGCCAGTTCTATCTAAGGTTCCGGTCGTTGTTGTACAGTGGTGGCGCTCTGCCTCGCCTCAAATAAAGAGCACCTCCACTAAGAAATTGTTACATTTTTATGAAATACAATATTAGACTTATTAAGCATCCTGAAGCACAGTGTGTGTGTCTGCTGTTTTTATTTGATCTGTCCTCCACATTTTATCAGCTTCACCCTTCAAACTTTGATTTCATTTTGGGTTTGGCTGTGACAGTTTTGGTACTGGTCTTATTGGTTATTGTGTGATGATGTTCGCTTTTTGTCATTCCTTACATTTACATTCAGTTTTGCTGTTTTTGATGTCAGTGTGGCAGCAGCCCTCTCAGCCAGCCGGACAATGTTTGTCAGAATTCAGACTCGGTCACCTGATGTTTTTAGGTTAGCCCTTTAAATCTTAAGGTTTGGTGTCCTAATCAACATCAAATCAGTCATCAAATGAGTATGCTGTGTTTAAGTTGGGATGTGGGTGTGTAATATGACGTGTTGTAAAAATTCAGTACTGTGAGTTTGAATCAAATGAAAAGAGTGTGAATCTATAATCTTTAAACTACATTCAGGTGTTTTATTTGGAAGGTAAATGTGGTTTTGGTGACAGAGGGAGTCCAAAGGTAGACAGCATGTCTCCTTTTGGCTCTCTTGACTTTTGTCCTAAGTTTGGTGGAGTGCTGGTCGTGGTTCTGGGTTGTGGGTAGAAAGCTGCGATCCTCTGAGACTTGAGATTGAGTGCTGACCTGTGGTGGCTGTCTCATCAGGAGTCCAACAAGACAGCCGTGAGAAACCTGGGGCTGCTGGTAAGATAAGAGGGATGAACAAAAAAACTTTGGTACAGCGTTTACAAGTTTCATTTGATGTTAGCACTATTCATATTTGTGTGTGTGACTGTCTTTATAGGGTTGGTCATGTCAGTCAAAATATCAAATGGCAGAGTCAGTGTGTCAAACTGAAAAAACAATGACCTTTTCTTCTGATATTGCTCTCACAGGCCCATTAAAAGATATACATTTAAACCAAAGTGTACAGTGTACTGGTATTTTTGTGTGTGTGGTTTATGTGATGACTTTGGCTTATTTGCCTGTGACTGAAATTTAAATGTGTTCTTTCTTTTCAGCCCAAAGACTTGAAAGGTTAAGGAAAGAACGGCAGAACCAAATCAAATGTAAAAACATTCAGTGGAAAGAGAGGACATCCTCCCATTCAGGTAGTGTTTCTTACCAGCTGCTCTTGTTACAAAGTTTGTAGCAAAACCCAATGTTTCACTTTTCACTTATTACTGTTTCTGCGTGTAGTGCATTTTTAAAATAACTTTAATCTGAATAAAAAGGTTGCTGAGGATTCTGAATTTTCAAATAATTTTCTATGACATTATTAAAAATGAAATTAAAAATAAAATATTTCATGAAACATCTTGAAACCACAACAAGACTACTGGGTCAGTACCTAAGGCTGGTGGTTGGTTTGGGACCTCCCCATGGTGTGGCAAGACAAATCTGAGGTGTTGGGAGATGATTAACAGGATTGTTATGCACACCCCGTGGGATAGGAAAGCAGAAAAAAATAAATATTACTCTACAGCAAATTATTTTGATGTTTCTTAGATTTTCCCCTAATCGTTACTTTTTTTCTAGTGAATTACTGGATAATTTACCTCTAAAAATTCAAGTAAAACAAGAAAGAAAATCAGCTGGTAAACACATGCATCCAGTGAAGGGGATGCTGCAGTTTTCTCCATTACTCTATTAGTTTTTACTAGTTTTTCCATCCAGACATGAAATCCTTTTATCTGGGTATGTGACTGCAGTAAGAAGAAAGTAATTACTGTGTTCAATGTATTAGAAAATAACCAAGTGTTTGCTGCATGTTGTTTTTGCTTTCTATCCAGTGGAGGATCTGGGGTCCCTGTTCGAAAAACGGGACTTTAAAGACAGGCCGCGGACAGAAGGTACCAAATCCACCCTTTCACTGCGGCTGGAGCAGTGTCCCCAGCAGCTCAACAACCCCTTCAATGAATACTCCAAATTTGATGGCAAGGTGAGTTATTCCATATTTGTTCCTGTTTACTTGTGTCTTCCAGTATCCAGTGCGTGCGCTTTGCTTGGCTCAACGAAAAGCCATCGTGGTTAAATAAATAAATAAATAAATAAATAAATAAACGGGACATTTGTAGGTAAGTGGAAGTTGACAGATACGTTTGCCTCTCTCTCACACACACACCACACCGATACATGAATTTCAGCACACTAAAGTACACTCTACCCTCTGCCTGTCTGAGAATCTTTGTAATGCAATGCTTGTATCTTCTGTCATGTCTATCTCTGTTAAATCACCTGTTGTGGTTTGTCTTGCATCATCATATAATTAACTGTTGATTGACTCTGTAAGGAAGCTCTCCTTCACAGTAAATACTAAAGTTTTAGACAGCTTATGCTTTTATCCGTTTATTCTCTGTAATCAGGGTTTTTCTCTGCATGACATACTTGCTGTCTATTCACTTTTTAGGGCCACATTGGCACAACGGCTACAAAAAAGATAGATGTCTACCTCTCAATGCAGATGGTTCAGGAGAAAGTACATCCAATGACAGTGGTGACCATCGCCAACGCACGCGTCCACGACCTCATCGGGCTCATCTGTTGGCAGTACACAAGCGAGGGACGAGAGCCCAAACTCAAGTGAGTACAAACACATTTCAACACCAGGTTTATAGAAGGTCAATTTCTGTGCAACAAACTCTTCTTCTTCTGTCTGTCACCGCTCTCCACAGTGAGAATGTGAACGCCTACTGCCTCCACATTGCTGAGGATGATGGCGAGGTGGACACCGACTTCCCTCCGCTGGACTCCAATGAGCCAATCCACAAGTTTGGCTTTAGCACTCTGGCCTTGGTGGAGAAATACTCCTCACCTGGCCTCGCTTCCAGACAGTCGCTGTTTGTCAGAATGTAAGTAAGAATAAAGTAACATATTCATGCGTATAATCATCACTCTACCACAGGCATGGTAACATACAGCATTATGCTGCATTCCATCTGCTGTTTTGTGTATGTACTGTATGTACTAGGGGTGCAAAGGTGAACAGATATTAGGGCTGAAGAAGATTTTACAGGCTCTGAACATTCTGTGGTGTTTCCAAACAAATATTTGAATAGTTGCCGTCAGGAAGTGTTAATGTTTCATATTGAGATGTCCCAAGCTGATCCAGGCATTTTCGGGCATATTTTAAAGGATCGGTATCGGCTAAACTAAAGTAGATAAAAATCTTATATATTTTTCAGATACCTGGTAGGACTGCCAGACCAGTGAAGTCATTTTAGTGGCACGTAGAGAAATTGTCTGGTGTGTTTTGCGTCATCTGATCGGCTCTTCTAACTATTTAGAATGAATATCGGCCGATAATGATCGGTGGCCGATCAATAGGAGCCCCCATAAAACACACACACACACACACACACATCAGGTTTCCATTACTGCCAGTTTACTGCTGTGAGACTAGAGGCCCACATGTCTATTCAATCAGAACTGAAGAAGCCATTAAGATGAAGAGCTAGATGTCTTCAGTTGTACTGTTCCAGGTCCAGTGGAGTGTTGTTTACTACATTTTTGTCTGTCTGGATGATTGAGATAAATCTACAGAGGCATCCTTAACCTTTTCAGCTCTTTTCCATTTTAGAAATGCTGCTCATGGTTTCTCTCTAATCCCCGTGGACAGCCTGAAGGTAACCATGAAGGAAATTCTCCAGAAAGCACTCAAGAAGAGGAAAGGCTCACAGAAAGGCTCAGGTAATGACATTTGTATAATTTACTGCCCTCTCCCTTTAATGTAACCATGGAAGCCATAGACGGACCAGATAGGTGTGATGTTGTTTGTCTCTCTCTCTCTAGCACATTGGTACTGTGTGTTTAGGTACAAGGGTGTACACCATGGACCACAAATAAAAACTTAAGATATTTTATTTTGAATTGTCACCTCAGTCTGTGAGACTGTGAGGCATAAAGCTGAAGTTGCATTTGCCATCAAAAAACTGTCTCTACCTCTGTATATCGTTGTCTGAAGGTGAGTCTAGCTGCTGCTTATTATCCTTTCCCTATTTCTAGAGGATGATCCATATATGAAAGATGGTGAGCAGGTTGTTGCCCACTGTCTGTGGCAAACTACGCCGATGGTAACCTAAGCCACCCAACCCTCCCACCCTCTACACACACCCACACACACCCACACACAGTTGTGTGTACATCCTCACACACAAACAGCCAGGAGATGGCTATTGTCTCATTTATATTTAGATGAGTATTGATCATTTACTGTATTTCCTCACAAGAGTCAGATTCTTCCTCTTCTCTCTCTCTCACATACACACATTCTCTTCTCACAAGGACAGTGTAAGGGCCTAAAGTGTTGCTGTGTTGGAATAATGATTTATGTCTCCTTACTTGCATATTAGTCATGGGATTACCTTACAGAATGTGAACATCAACCCTGAAAATTTTACTTAGATGTCTTATTTGTCCTGAGTCATTTTTATTTCCAAATCTTTGTATTTGTTTTTGTAGAGATAACGCTTTATTGATCCCCTGGGGGGAATTCACATGTTACAGCAGCACAGGAAACAGTCTAAAGCAGAGGATTTCAAAGTCTGACACTGTCTTATTACCATTTTGGGAATAATCATCCTCTTAATTCCCAGGACGCATTGGGGAATGTTAACAGGAAGTGTAATGTAATGCCATGGATTCAGTGAGTTAGCTCTGGGCTACAACTTGCTACAACTAGCCCCACTAGCCTGTCGCTTTCACCTCACAGAGTATCTTTGCCTCATGTCTCTCCCTCCACACTTCCCTTCCACTGCTCCCCCCTTGCTCACAGTGCCTCACAGTTTGAAAACCTCTGGTCTAAAGAGGGAGGAAATCTATAAAGAGCTATTGGAAATTAAATGAATAAAATAAGAGATTAAAGAAATGAAATTTAGAAGCTATATACATTACCTGCAATAACCTACAATACCTTAAACTCGATACATAAACTGTGCTAATACTATACATTCATATGTGCAAAAATAATTACTTTAGTAGTGCAAGTCTGAAAGCCTAACTGAGGAAACATATGGTATGTACTGTATATAATATCACTAGAGTTAAAAAGATTTCAGTAGGAATAGCGAACACAATATACAGAAAAATGTAAATGTGATTTATGTAATAGATGTGATATACGTTACATAATAACAATATGATATAATAGTGACATAATTAATGGCGATTATGTATCACACGATTAAATTGTTATATTAGAAATCATATTAAAATATATAATATGATATATTGTAGTATATTACAAAATAATGTTATAAAATATGGTACTACTACTAATTCTACCAACAAAAATACTAATTATTATTAATATCATAATTATAATCAAATCCTATGGAGCCCCGGGGGTCATATGGTAGATTTCCAAACCAAGTGAGTGTATTAATAAACTGTGTGCATGGATTCTGACCATCACAATAAAACGGTGGTGGGTTAGATAGTGTTAATGTGATGTGTTATTTATACCCACTTAAGCACAGACAAATAGTTGGTTTCAGAAAACTTATTATACTAATTCTACTATAACACATGTTCTCTCCTGTATGCTGTGCATAATGGAGTGCCAGCCACTTAAAGTGTATAGATTAGACACTGTGCACGTCATATTTGATTGTTAATGCATCATTTATATGTCAGGGTAAAGTAGAACATTTGAGTTCTTCTCTTGTATTAGAACAATCAAAGAAGATGCATGATTTTACATGCCAACATTTTACTTCTAACAGTTAGATCAAATACTAGGTTGTCCTAAGGTATTGTAGTCAGAAGAGCTTTGCACTTAAGGGGAAACTCCAGTATTTTTAAACCTGGGCCCTATTTTTTTTTAACAAATTTTAGGGTCTAAATGACTAATACTTACCATTAGTTTTGGAACAGACTTGATGTTGACTGTAATTTGCATTTGCACAACTCAAGTTTCAAGAGTCTGTTTATTGATTTTCATACTGAAGGAAAATTAATGGAAAGCAAAGGCTGACTGGAATGGTACATTGTTATTGTAAAAATATTGATTATAGCCGCTTTAATAAATGTGAGTTTAATTGGTCAGTTTTTCTGCAGAAAACTAGTCAAGTTTACTTTGAAGTTAACTTTTCTCTGACTGACTGATTCCCCCAACTCCAGAAACATTTCAGAGTGAGAGAAAATGAAATTCTATATCACAGTAAATTGAGGAAATAAAACCAGAGCAGATTGGTTTTTCAGTCAGATAAAGAGCAAAGGAAGGGTTGCAATCCTCTGTCAAACATACCTCAACAGATTATTTTTGTGGTATTTACCTTTTAGATTATGTTCTCCTGGTGGCCTCAGAGGCATGTTCTTTTCTTGCTCATCGCGCTGACATTTTAGAAACCTGCAATATTTATTGAAGGGTAAATGTTACATTAAGTCTTTGCCCTAGTTTGACCAGGAGCTTTCATTTCTATCTTTCTTCGTCACCCTTTGTGGTGGGCAAAGGAAAGGAAAGAAATGTTCCATTCCGGCCTGGCTCACCCTTCTTTGACCCCGTTGGGTCTACTTTCAGGCGATCTTACAAAATTGTAACATTGCAGTTCATTGGAGAGCAAATAGTACGACGCCCATTCAGAGTGTCTCAGACATATGTATTGAATCAGAGAGACTAGTTCTTCAAGTTTCTTATGGATTTCCTTATGCTGCATCACCTTGCTGCCGTCAACAAGAGTAAAATAATTTCTCTGATAAAAAGTAAATTGATATTTACTGCTTTGGCTGACTCCTCAGGCAATACATTTTATATATTTATTTTCATTTCATGTTTGCATTTCATTTTTGAGTGCAGGTAATTGTATCTTACTGTAACTGACCTGAAGCAGTCAAACAGAAGTGGGTCCACATTACAGGACTCAGAGAAGAAGACTAGGATATAATAATGGACAGGGGGCGGGGCCAGCAGGAGAAGCACTACTGTGCATATTCAGTGGGCCGTAAACCCGGAAGCTACTTTTTTGGCGTATGCGCCAGACGAGAAATTCTCATTGGACTGAATAGGCACCATGTTTGGATCCGGTATCCAGTTCTTATTATACATCCATGGTGGTAACCCACAGAAGAAGTGGAATATGGAGTCCAACCCTTTTCACTTTGCTCTCATCTGATGAAATTTTTGCAAGACATATGAAAATTATATTTCTGATTACCATAAAAAGTAAAAGAAGCAAGATCAGCATGTTTTTCAGACATAATATCCAAACATAACCATAACCTTAAAGTCATATTTAAGGTAATCAGCTGTGTTTTCAATAGACCAACCAGTACAGATCTTGAACCTGGTAATGATTGGACAGAGAAATTTTATTGGGAAGATAGAGACCATTCGGTCTCAAATTTCACCAGATCCACTACATCTACATCGTGTTTTAGACATTTTATTAGACAATAGGTATTCCCCACTATCGGTCCTTTATTGATTATTTACAGTTCTCTGACTTCTGGCATATTTCCAAATTGTTTCAAACATGCAATTATTCAACTGCTACTGAATAAACCTAATCTGGATCCCAAATTACTTAGTAATTACAGACACATTTCTAAATTCTGGTTTTTAAGGTTCTAAGGTGCTGGAGAAAGTCATTTCAACCCATTTAATCTCTTTTATGAAAAATAATATCTTTAATAGTTTTCGGTCGGGTTTTAGAGCTCGCCATAGCACAGAGACAGCCCCATGTGAAGGTCTCTAACGACCAACTTTTAACTGCTGACAGAGGTGACTGCTCTGTTCTCCTGCATTGTCTAGGTTGGTCTACACCTGCTATATTCTTACGTCTCCAATAGAACTTTCTCTGTTGTTATAGAAAATACCTGTTCCTCTGTTGCTCATTTTAATTGTAGGAATTGTCTGTTCTTGGGTCACTTTTATTTTGAGTATACATGTTAATTCAAAACCACACAGTATCCCCCACCATTGTTATGTGGATGACACACATTCACATGTCCCTCTCCAGTCCAGTAACTCCAGCAATTTAGATAATCTCTTTGCCTGCCTCAATGATTTGAACTGTTTGATGTCGCAAAACTTTTTTAAAATTTAAGGACGATAAATCTGAGATCATAGCCATTGGTCGAACGAGGTTCACAGCAAGCTTGGTTCCCTTACTAAAAATATGAGCAGCAGGCTGCTTGAAATTTTATGCTCAAGTGAAGAATCTTGTTCAGTCATGCTTCTTTCAGCTCCACAAAATCTGTAAAATCAGATATTTTTTTGTCTCCTTCCGATTTACACAAGGTTACACATGCTTTTTATTTTTTCTCGCCTGGACTACTGTAATTCACTTGATGCTGGTATCAGTCAGAGCTCCCTTCACCGACTCCAGCAGAACGCTGCTGCCTGAATTTTAACAGGCACCAAGAAATATGAACACATGACTCCTGTGCTTGTTGGATCGTTGAACAGCATCAGAACAGCGACTACAAAGACAGTTGTTGGAGAGAGATCAGGGAGGCAGTGTGATGCAGCCAGGAGGAGGTTATAACATCAGGCTTTTCACCCCACCTATGAATTTGGCCATTTGGAACAGGTGTAAACACTTTTGACACGTCAGACAAACTAGTTTGTTTTATGCATCCTGAACTCCCAAAAGTGTTGGTGGATAATATCATAGAGATGGGGCTAGTCCAGCTTCATTGCACGTGAGGACTAGGGCTAGAGTACATTTGCTATGTTTCCTGAGCAGGCAGTTTTACAGGAATGCAACATTCTCCGGGACGGACTGGAACTGTTCCGTTACTCAAATTGACATGATAAAATGAAAACTAATTGCTGGAAACTTGGGGACCGAAAAAGGTGATTCCAGGCCAAAAAAGGTTAAGAAACATTCTCTCTGATACAAGAAATACAGATAGAAACATCAGTTAATTTATCCAAAATGTGTGCTTGTTACATGCCGTTTAGATGGAGAGAGATGCATCGTGTTGAATCAGTTTAAAGGTTAAAATGGTTTACTACAAATTGGGTGTTATTTTCGTATCTACCATTCCTATTGGTTATCATAACCATTCCTAATATTTATGTACTCTGTAGCCTACTCACCAAAACTGGAACATGGTGACATCACTAAAAAGAAGTCAGATGGGTCAACAAACACAAGCAGTCCACGATTAGATAGGTTAAGTCTAAGTTAGTGACTTCGGTCTTATTACTCCCGATAGGACTGATGGCCAAAACCTGAATTGAAAATAAGATGTAAAAAAAACAGAATCATCCCTTAAGATGGAGGTTTGCAGCATCAACAAAAGTGAGAGCTACCCCCCTTCCAACTTTGAGACTTTGAACAAGAAAAGCTAAGGTGTGTTGCTATTCTGTGATTCTCCAACAGGGCCAATGTATCGTCTAGAGAAGCAGACAGAGCCAAACGTCGCAGTCGACCTTGACTCAACACTGGAGAGCCAGAACACCCTGGAGTTTTGCCTGGTCAGAGAAAACAGTAAGTAATCCCAGTAGTTCAGTTGGGTTCCACTACTACCACAGCTGCCTTATCTTCTCAATGAATGACTCCACAAATGGTCACATTCCACCAGCTTCACTTCACCTCTTATCTGCCAGGAGTACAACTGAACAGTTATTTCTTCACATCTCCACTCAGATGTGAGATCGCAGCTTTCTCCCAAGAATCTTGGGTACACAGTTTACTTTAACAAAAAATATTTATTGCAATCCATATTGTCTTCATGCAGACAGGACAAACAAAATGACCATTAGCTACTGGTAAGGGAGACACTGCTTTTTATTTAACTGCATAAAACACAAAATTCATGAATAATCAACTAAGTCTGTTCATCAAAACTTAGGCCATCTATCATAAAGTCATTACTGATAAGAAAAACATTTCAGGTTTACAGGTAAAATTTGCGGTGTCAGTTTTGGTTGCTAATTAACGTGGGTGCCTTTGACTGTCATCACTGTCTTTGATTCCAGTTCCACACAGCATACTCCGCTACACTTTTACAGTACAAGCACAGTGTTTTGTCAGAACTGGGGGGATAATTATATTTGCTCTTCATCGGCATTGCTGGGTTTCTGCATCTCTGACATATTTTGTTGTTCCTAAGAAGCTTTTTTTTTTTTCACCACATTTTACCCTGCTGTCTCTGATGTAATAGATTTATTTACATCCATGACCTGCCCCCCTCTTCCTGTGCACAGTTTGTCTGGTGGGATAACGCACACTTTTCATTTGTTGATGCAGCTCAGGAAATATAAACTAATATAAAAACAGCAGAATCATTGTCACATAAAAATGAAATTGCATAGAGGGCTGAATCGAGATTGTGATGTATTTTGATTAATTGTGCAGCCCTACTCCTAAGTTAAAGATCATGGGATAAAATCAAGACCTAAGTTTAGATTGTTTTTCCTTGTATCTCCAGGCTCCAGGGGTGAGGAGAGCTCAGAGGAAGACCCTCCTATTGACATCACCACGGTCCAAGACATGTTGAGCAGTCACCACTATAAGTCCTTCAAGATCAGTATGATCCACAAGCTGCGCTTCACCACGGATGTCCAGCTAGGTACATACTGCTTACTGCGGACTTGTTAATGTTTGCGGCTAACTCTAAAATGAAAACCCTGCAAAACATGCATTTGATGGCTACATACATGATATCATGCTAGCTCAACACCATGTAATGGTGCTAAAAGACTGAGGCCAAAGCTAACAGTTCCCAGGCAAAAAGTCAGCATCCTCCCCAGCTGATGATGTACTGTAGAAGACATGAAAATAACGTATTGCATGGTAGAGCACTTATAGTATTATACTATAGTATATAGTAGAGTATATATGTTATAGTATAGTATTATAAGGAAAATTGTATGACGAGACTATAGTTACTATATAAAATTATTGTTCTCAGCTGCTTACTATAGAAAAACACACTTGGGCAAGCATTATTTTCCAGGTTTTACCTTCACAAGAGAAGTGATGACTAACTGATGAGTTCAGCAAACATATCTTAGAAGGTAAACTTCCCAATTTTCAACACAGAGCAGGACAGAGCCACAAATATTAGCATTAGCAACTCTGATTTTGTATTTGGGACTGGCTCCCATGCAGTGGATGTTCCAGTCACTTCTAACCTCACAAAATAATGTTGTTAGCTAATGAGATGCTAACTCTTGTAAAGTCTTAGGTCACTATTGTAGCTTGCAGCCAGGTAGCTAGGCATGCTAACATTAGCAGCTTACGTTGGAGTAGACAAATGTAATGTTCAGTCAGAGTTATCATTTCCCAGACTTGATGATGACCATGATGATGAACAGCCCAGTTTGACTCCCAGTTGGAAACTGATGCTGCCTTCGATTGACACCTGGGTTTATCTCATGTCTCTTTATTTGCAATCACTCACATTCATAAAAATCATGGAAGTGCACGCAACATAAACATGTGGTCTATAACCAGATTAAAACACAGAGAGATATTCTATACTGTAAACACACAGCTGTCACTGCTGGTGGCTTTGATGAAGCTTGAGATGTCCCCATTCTGTCACCAGATCATGGTAAAAAGTTGAATCATACACTTCTAGAGACTGTAGATCATGAGTCATATTTCCAAAAACAATGCACTGCATATAAAAGTGGTAAATCAAATACTATTCAGGTATTTTATATATTATTAATATATTATGTAATAATGGGCGCCCAGGTAGCTCACCTGGTAGAGTGCGTACCATGTATCAAGGCTGAGTCCTTACAGCAGCAGCTCGGGTTTGAATCCGCATGTCATCCCGTCTCTCTCTCCCCTGCCTTTACTGCCTCTCTCTATTGTGACTATCAAGAAAATAAAGCAGAAATGCTGAAAAAATAATTATAAAAAGTACATTTTTGTTGCATATAATAAAATAATATCGATTCAGAAACAAAAAATCTGTTTAAAAAAAGAATCACAATACTCAAGTAAATCGATTTTTTTTCCCCCACCCCTACTAAATCAACATATCTGTGAATACAAGTCTTTATTCCTGTACACGGAGAGAGGACTCAGCAAAATGAGCAGTCTTTGAGTTGTCTCTGGAATTTCTCATCCTGCTTATAATGAGTGACAAACAACTTGCATATCTCGTGAGGCAGCGTCACATAATAGACGCACAGACTTTTCCAATCTATCTAGTTCAAGGTGAAAATACTGTTGGTCATCTCTGTTCCCTGTTTTCTCACAGCAGAGAAAAACACTTTCTTTCACATGACAGTATTTTTCCACTTGCTTACAGGAACTCAGTAAAACTCTACTCTGACACAGTGAACTGCTGATACTTTTTTAACTGTTACAATATTAACCTTTTAGCTGCTAAGTCATATTTTATTCCCTACAGTGTACCGGCCAGACACTAGTTAATGGTGCAACAAGCTGTTAAGCATTACATGTGCGCTCCAACAGTAACCGTAAAACATGTGTATGTAACAAATATATGTATCGCTGCCTTTTCAAAAAACCTCACCCATTGCTGAGCTCCACAAAATTCTAAGAAGAGCCGCGGTACCGCCTCCTGAACTGAACTATTTACAGATCAGTTTGTTTTGTATCCACTTCTGTTTCCACTTCCAATTGGACGTTTCACCTGTAATAGTGCTGCACTTCTCAGAAGTCGAGAAATCGCCTCCTGTCAACTCTAATTAGACTAATGACTGTCGATCACAGGAGACACCCAGGTGGAGCAGTGTTCCTTACTTGGATCTGTTATTCCCTGTGAAGAAATGGAACCAAATGGGCTTAAAACCCAGCGTCTGAATCAGGAAATAAACATAATAGAATTTAGGCAAACAAACAGAAGCAATTTACAACAATTAGTGACATTTCTAAGAGCTGATTGCAGGACAACATACACAACTAATACCTATTAGCTTCGTGTACCGTTAAAGTGTGCTGCATAAAGACAAAAAAAACCCAACACACAGCAACAGCAGGGCAAACCATGTAGAGGGTCTGTGACTTACAATATTTTACAGGACATTGCTTTACCAATGTTTCTGTAAGACAATTCAATGCAAAATAAAAACTCAACAAAAGTCTACAGCCATGCTAGGCGCTCTGTGAGGTTGTGCTTTGTACACAGCAGTGCTTTGAGCTAAATTCTAATGTCAGCATGCTAACATGCTCACAACGACGATGCCAACATGCTGATGTTTAGCAGGTATAATGTTTACCATTTTAGTTTAGTGAGTTAGCAGGCTAACACTTGCCAGTTAGCACTAAACACAACGTACAGCTGAGGATGATGGAAATGTTATTAGTTTTGCCGGTATTTTGGTCATAAACCAAAGTACTGGACAAACCAAAATGTTGACCCAATGATGGCCTAGATGAAAAATCAAGACATCATAAAAGTTATTAAAATTCATCCTGAATGGAACATGACTGTGTGTACCAAATTTCGTGATAATACAACAATGAGTGGTTATCATGTGTATGAAATGTGTTTTCCATTCATGAACTGACATACAACTGTTTCGTCAGGCATTTCAGGAGAGAAAGTGGAGATCGATCCTGTCACCAATCAGAAGGCCAGTACTAAGTTCTGGATTCGACAGAAACCCATCTCTATCGACTCGGACCACCTCTGTGCCTGTGACCTTGTTGAGGAGAGAAGCCCCAGTGAGTGCACCACGGAAACAGTTGGCTCACTTTCCACATCTGTACATGATATTCACAGTAGAAACCACCACCCTGACACAGTCCATTTTCTTCCTCAATACATGTTTGCACACATCCACGTATGGTACATGCTTAAGGTATTTTCATAGAAAGTATCATGACAGTTTTTTGCCGTTTGTTTGATTTTTTTTTTTTTATCCCCTCAGCCAGTCGTCTTCCTCAGCTCCGAGGAGATCTGACACTTTCATGGTTTACCTCTCAGAGACAAGGAGTGATAGGCGTGATCAGTGCATCATTTCTGTTGTCCATTTCTGTCTCATTAAACATGTATTTCCTCTGTGTCTTACAGGTCATGCAATATTTAAGCTCACTTATCTCAGCAACCATGACTACAAGCCTCTCTACTTTGAGTCTGATGCTGCTACTGTCAATGAAATAGTGCTAAAGGTGGGTTCTGGCTGGATGTCTGTGCTTTCTAATGGATGTTTTAATAGTTTTAGACTCATAATTCTGCCTTTTATGAGCTGTTCCAGGGGGACTGGGGACTAAAAGTCAGGATATCCCAGCCTCTGCTGCTTCAATTTTGACCATTCTTGTTTTAGTCTGTACCTTGTGAGTATGATACTAAATTGCTGGAATACATACTCCTTCAAGTAAACATTTGACTGCAAAACATTACATTTTAATAGAGAACTCAGAATTAATGCTGATGTTCCTCATAGGATTGCCTTATCAACTTGATAAAGTGATAATATGTCAGGCTTGTGTTTACCACTGCCCACGCTTGGCCAAAAATCATTTAATTCTGCTTTAACTTGTGCACAAAAGTTGTTAATTTAAGAGCAGGAATTACTCATTTGTACTTTTATATGTAGTATATAAACACTTAATAAATGGTTTTTAACACTATAATGTAGTTATAAGCAGATATAAGGACATTTTTAAGTCATAAATGCATTCACCAACGAGCATAACTCTGGTGTATACACAGTTAATGAATGATTAATTAACACAGAATAACATAGCTGAAGTCATATTTAATGGTATATGATTACACACATGAACTATAACACAGTGTGTTATTAATTAACTGTTTATAGACATGTTCAAATCATTCACAGGTGAGTTTAAAACTGTTGTTAAATGTGTTCAGAACTCATGAAAACACGTTGAAGCCTCGTGACCTTGGAAATTGTAGTTTGACACAAAACTCCATTTTGTACAAAATTTTGTACAAAGTCCACTTACTAGACCTTGGAGTTAAATAAATACATACATACTTTGGATGTATTTTATTATGTAAATAAATACTTCATATTACATATTCCAAATATGAAGACATATTTTATATGGTTACAACTATATTATGTGTCAATCATTCATTATCTTTTAATACACTTGTTGCAGATGGTACATGGGTGGAGTTATAGTTGTTGGCGCATTAATAGACACTTAAACATGTCCTTCTGTCTGCTAACAACCACATAATGGTGGGGTTAGATTGTGTTACCATGATGGAGATCATTTTGATGATGTAATGTCTTTGTTATTTCATTATATCTAAAGTTAAAGGCATTTTGAACATATCATGAATGGAACAGGTTTTTTCCCCCACTGTTTATTTTTAGGTGAACTATATCCTGGAGTCCCGGGCCAGCACCTCTCGGGCTGATTACTTTGCCCAGAAGCAGCGGAAACTGAGCCGCCGGACCAGCTTCAGTTTCCAGAAGGAGAAGAAGACTGGCCAATAGACAGACTGAACCTGCTCAGCCACGTGTCTGTCTGTCTGTCTGCATATGCAGAGACAGATGCATAAACGAGGCCTGACAGTCTCATACACAGACAGGCTAAACAGAAGTGGAGACTGACAGGAACGTCAAGTCAGAGAGGATGAAAGCAACCAGCAGAAAATGGACCAGGAAGATGTGTCTCTGGTTCAGCTGAGCGAGGTGAAAGCCTCTGAAACTCCAAGAGCAAAGAGAGTCCACGAGCAAAAACAAACTCATCATTTTTTTTCTAAAAAAGAAAATGACTTTAAAGAATTTTGAGACAGTTTTGGCTGCCATGTTCACCCTACAAACAAATCAAAGCTACATGCTAAATCTTTGCTTCTGTCCTCCATCTTTAACAGATTTAACAACATGAAATGAAAACCTTCATATTTTATTGTACTGTGCATAGACATGTTACGTTCAGGAAATGAAATAATGATCATATAGCAATGAAACACCCCAGTCTAGGTTCAGCACCCTTCTGCCTCGAATCCAGATAGCAAATCCATGACATTATCTACACTCAGTTGCCAGTACACCTAGCTAAAATGAATGCGGTCTGATACAGTCCTGCAATAAATCATACCTCCACGAAGGTTCTAATGATCAGTTTTTGTGGAAACTGTTTTAGAGAGATGTTGATTCAGCTTTTGATTCATCTTTTGTATTGCATTATACTGGTGTTTCTGTTATGTAGCCAAGCCTCCTTGATATGAATAGGGTGGACAAGATAATAGAAACATCTCTGTGTAACACAAACAGTTTGTGGTGCAATTCAACAGCACCACAAACTGCAGCCAAATTCTGAACATATTCTTCAATATCTTGATACCTCTTCAAGAGAGAAGCTAGAGATTTTCTCATTCGCTCTTTTACAGCCAGTTTTCTTAGAATCATGTAATCTAGTGGCCGGTGGAGGAAGTGCAGCTCCAGGCACACATATAGGTGTCAGTGTTCAGTCACAGTGGTTGCTGCTGTTAGTGTGTGTGTGTGTGTGTGTTTAGGCTAATAATGCAACTAGCATAATGTCACTTGATTTTGAAGCACATATTCCCATGTATCAACACACAGCAACCAGCAGGTAATGAACAAAGCGAAACATAATCCTCTGTAGAAGTGACTGAGCAAGGGTTAAACCGAACCTGTAAAACTGCTCTTTGGTGAATGTTTCTCACAGTACTGCCATGATTCTGCACACAGTAGTTTTACAACCACATAGAGTGGCATATTTCCATGGAAGTGCAATGCCTTCTTCAAAATTCCTTATTTTAATAGTGATTTCTTTTTGTGTAAGGACTGCAGTATGTAATTTGGTTTTAATTTAGGAAACATTGCTATAGTTGCTACATTTCCAAAGAATCAAAATGTACGAATGATTCATTAGTGACCATTAGTAACTTAGAGAGTCTTTATAGTCAGGTCAGCTGAAAATGAAAAACAGTCAAATTTGAGCGTGAAACTGCAAAATGAAGAATCTCAACTCCACTTTTTCTGGTTCTTTTAACCAGCACGTGTGTGGAGCTTTGGTCGTGTTGTGACAGTTGGTTGTACATGCATATGTAAGTAACTCGATCATGTGATGAAGACCGTGAGGTGTGGTTGAAAGCTTAGGAAAAACTAAGTGGATGTTCCGATTTTACCATCTCTTGCAAGGAAATTCCTCTGGAAATCTAAACCATTACTGGTTTACATAACTATTTAACAACTATGTCATTTCCTAAAAGATAAAAAAAAAAAGTGCTCCGTACTGTCTCAGAACATTATATCTATTGTGCCTATAATTTGTACCAAATTACATAGTTCTGTGCAGGAACCATCTTTAGTAATTATGTGTTTTTTTCTCAATGTACAGATTAATTTTGTAATAATTACGATGTATGA
>LKNJ01004690.1:0-29368 GCA_002120245.1 Maccullochella peelii | reverse complement strand
AGATCTGAAAACTGCTGTAAAAGCCCTCACTTTGAACTTAAATTGAGTACAAAAGATATCACAACACAAAATGCTAACTTTAAAAATTCAAAGTTTTGCTAACATTTTAAAATTTGAATGGGATCTGTAGGCTAAGGGATGCCTGACCAGTTGAGTCTCAACGTTAGAAAGGTTCCAACGAAGTTGGAGAATTCCTCCCGTAGACTTGCATTACACTGGAACACAAAAAAAAATAATAGCACACATCTCCTGAAGAACGTGCATTTTGGCATTGAAACGAAGTTTCTATGAGAAACAGTACAGCACTAGATAGATGCCAAAGAACTGCGATATAATAATAAAGTATAAAGAGTGCAGACAACAACTGTTTCCAGCTCTCACACTAATGACACACAGTACAAAACGTACATACCTATTGATATATGTTGCACTGATCCCTCTCTCAGACGGCGAGAAGCAAAACAATTGGTGAATTTTTAATTTTGAGCCTTCCAATTTCATATGCAGCTGTTTTGGAAGTCACTACGGAGGAGAGTTACGGCTGGTGTTTGTTTGTGAGTTGCTGAGGCGGCATGATGTGCCGTCGTCGTCAGCAGTTTGTGGATTGCCGATCTTTTGTAGAAAGATATATGTTGTAGGCCAGAAATGGTTTTGGAGTTGCATGTGAAAAAACTAGAATTATGTAACGTGAGCAAAATTAAGGCACGGAAGAAGAAGAACTGAAGAAAATGTGTGTGATTGCTGCTGATGATTGCTGATGATCATTGGCATGGTATTTGCCATAGATGCAGTAGGAGTGAATGTCATCAGAATGAGCCTATCCACAGTGTGCATTAGTGACCCTTTTGAAAGTTGAATGGAGTTTGTACTGTAAATATGATGGGGCTGAATGGGCCTCCTTACACTTTAATTCATTATAAAACATAATATAATAACTCATAAATTGTACATGTCTCCATAATGAGTGTATGTTCAGTTGATCAGTTTGCAATATTGAGCATTGTGAAATATGAAAGGAGTCTATACTGAATCCACAAGCTGAGATACAAATACAATGGATGTCTATGGGATTGTTTTTACTCCACTGATTTTACACAGGTCAGATTACTTGTCATGAGAAGTTCTTCTCTGTTCATGAAAACGGTTGTAGAATGTCTTGTGGCTTTGGAGGAGCTTTATCAAGTCTGAGAAAACAATGATTGACCATTGATTTTTACCATTCTGTTTTTTTAATCAGTTTCTTTTGAATCCATCAACTTTATGGAAGTTCAAAAATACATTGCTGTGGTACCTCCTTGCAACATATATATACCTATCTAAGAATTACACACAAGTTGACATGTGAATCATCCCAGTAGCATTACAACTGTAGGAGGAAATGCCAATCAAAAGTATCTTTAATAAATAATATTTTTTTCAGGGTTATCTCATTAATTATGTGAAGTGATGTACATTTTATAAAACTGCATAAACTTATGGCCATATTGATAGCAAAAAACAAACAAACCAAACAAATGACATTAAGCATGTTTATAAGCAGTATGCAAGAGAACATGAATAGAATAGAATAGAATACAACTTTATTGTCCAGCCAAGGCCGGAATATCACCTTTGGTCTCACCAGATACAATAAAAACATCACATTACATCAATACAACAAATCTCATAACATCACAATAATTGTACAACAATTAATACAACATACACACAGTGTACAGAATACATTCTACGCAATAAAACAAGGAGCGGTGAGACACAGTGTCAGCAGAAAAAGGGCTACAAATAAAATAGATGAATGGATGAACATGAATGTAGTTTTGCTGCTGACAGCAATCACACATATACAGTCTTTTTTGGAAAAATGGAAACGAAACATGATATGAGGTTAAACCTGTCTGCACGCAGTGGGAAGAGGTGATGTTGACACTAAGTCAATCAGAAGAAGGCCTGTTCCACCCTGTACACGGCAGTGCAGATGACTGACAGAGAGCCCCTTACTCTAGCCAGGTAAGCGTCAGACATTACTGACATTACAGTGGAAAGGTAATGTCAGTAGTAAGTAGTAATCTGCTGGAATACAGTTCAAATGGGAAATAATATTAAATCATATTGCTGCTATGACTACTATTACTTTACTCCTACTAAGACTTCTCTACTATATCACTACTCACATCCTCGCGAGGGAGCATTTCAGTGCTGTGACGAGCACGAGCTCAACCCTTCCTATGTCCTTGTATCTGCTCAACACTTACTCGCTCATCAAGTTGACTTTTGAGACTTTGGAGGCAGGGATGGAATAGACAGCTGATGTTGCCCCTCCTTTGATTCACGACTTAAAATGAACGTGGGACAGTGCCGTAGAGTTGGGGGGGCGCCCTTGACCTTTGGCTGTTAGATGTCTGAAATTACATCTGCAACTATGGTGCTTTTTCCCTATCTTTAATCAAGAGCGTGGTCTTTCACTTTGAGAGCATGATTTATTGATTTCATGTTCAGATTTTGTAATACTCTCTCTCAAAACCCTGCTCTCACACTCAAATAGCCCCTGCTTGCTCTTGGATTTGCTCTGCTGCTTCTGTGCGCTTGTGAAACATCTGGGCTAGCAGCTGACTGTTGCTAGCCCAGGCGTTTCACAAGCGAACCGACAGGACCATGTTCAATTTTGGCCTAGTGGATACCATAGCTGGGGAGACCTGCCAGAAGTGCAGGGCACATGTCCAAAGTGCCGTAAATGAAGCCCCCATTAGACGGGTTGCTTATCACAGATCTCCCATCAGCCCTCAAAGTACTTGTTTGAATATTTGGCACTGCCATCAGTATTTGCACCTGCAGCAGCATCACCTGGGCCTCCATACTTACCATGGGAAGCCTCTCCTGCTGCTATGGACCTAATGCTGCTGTTCCATTCAACCAATTTGTATGCCAGGATCATTGTGGGCATCCACCACAGTTTAATCTGGCCTCGTCCCCTGCCCAAGTATAGTTAAACATCTTTCAGAACCTACTGCTGATACTGCTTCTGCTGCCTTCACTGATGCTAAGCTATTACTGTTACTATTGTCACCCTTTCTCCCACATGGTTTTTTGAATTTCTTTACATACGTTTGATTTTTGGAGTTAAATCTTATTCTATTTATTCCCTACCGCTTCCTTGTTCTTCTCCTTCTGTTTTGTAAATTCATCAGGTATATGGTGTTAAACACTGTCCTATTTTCAATAGTTTGAAACTCCTCCAGCCTTCCTTTTCCCCCATTCAGGGCAGAAACTGCTTGCCTGGCTGCACCTGTTAATCTAGACCAAGGACTGATGAGATATGAGGCCGAGCTGATTTATGTCGCCTGATTTATGTCGCTTCTCATGTCATGTTAGCAGGGTCAGGACACTCACCTGGGAGGTGGGGGTGTGTGTGGAAGCACGGTGTGGACGGCTGCTTCTGGTGTCAAAAATGGATGGAGCGGGCTGGAGGCTTGACCTTGGCAGTTGCTCTCCTGAGAATTAGTCACTCGTCTTTTAAAAAAAGTGCGTGAGATGAAGGAGCTCCTGTATGAATGAGATCTACACTGCTTCTCAAAGTCATAAACTGTGTGTACACACTTAACACCTGAGGTTCTGCAACTTAGAAGGACATTTGGGGATGTTAGGATCACTATTTAGCACCAAACAATACCAAAATAACCTCTCTCTTTCTTTTGCATGAATGAAGAAATTTAATTTAATTTAAACGATTTTTGTAAAGAAGAAAAACATCTTTACCTCTATTATGTCATTCCCATATCTGCCCCTCTGTACTATGTAATTATGGACCTCATAATCAAACCATTTATTCCATTGTCTCTTAGATTTAGATTCTGGATTTATATTTCTGTAGGTTTTTCTCTTTATTCCTAAAATTCTGATTTTTGGTAATCTCCCTTTTCAAAGAGAAGGTGAAGTGGGTTTTAATGACCTAGTTATTTGTTTCATTGCTGCAAATTTAAATCCTATATACATAGATATTAGTCTGTTTCTGGAGTTAGCTCAGATAGTGCTATACCTAAAATAATAAAATATGTGGTTCATCATTATTTCAAGTTGTTGTTTTATGCATTACTTTATATATTTTCACAATCTTTCTCTTTCAGCTGTATTTCTAGTTCTGACTTCCATTTTGACTTAACCATTCTGTTTTATTGAGGTTGGCTTTACGCCCTCATATCATATGTAATGTACAAAATTACACATACTCTTTTGATTTTCTTTGACACAAACTGGACTTTGGACATATTTAATAAAGGTGAAAGAATGAGCATAAAGCATTGTTATTACGTTAAATAAAGAAATATTTCATGTTTTCTATGTTTTATGAGCTATGCATGAACAAATGTATTTTAATTTTGTTTGCCAAAAAGTAATTTGCAAACAAATACAAACTATAGACCCCAATAAAACTCCAATAACAGACATCTAAATATACATTTTTGGGATATGAATCACAGATACAGCTCATATGAACGTTCACTGTATATTGTAGTGGGGGTCCTAGACCCCAAACAGAGGTGTCATTAGCAGACTTCTCAAACATCATCAGTTCAAAATCATGTTTATAATTTTTTTTATAAAATTAGGAAACATTGTATTAAGTATCAAGCTGATAAAGCTGTTGTTGTTTGAGCTGTTGAAGAGGGTCCAGGGTGTTTCTGTGTGTTCATATTTTAGTTCTTAATCATTAAACAATGGTGAAATGTGTTAAAGGAGGGTAGCAGTCACTTTTTATTCGAAATTCAAACTTTTGTTTGAACGTGAGAAAACTTTAAATTTACAATCAATGAGCACGTGCAGTTGTATGACAACACATGGGAAAATATAAAGTTCAAATTTGTTCAAACTGAAAAAGTGACAGCTCTGAAAAGTAGTTTCAAGTTTTGATTTACTCATATTTAGTACATCATTTAGCTTTAAAAGAATCAATGACATTTTTAGCAAACATTTGTGACTATATCTATAGTCCCTTTGATACCCAGACCTATAATATAGTATGTTGTTTAATTTGACAATCCCATGCCATTTCTCTGACATAGTTCCTTATTTATTTATTAAATTTCTGCACATTCTGCAAGTCTGACAGTGCTAAATCACCACATCCTTTTGATTTTATTAATGTTAAGTTTTATGCTATTACTTTTGTTATTGTAAATACAGTTCATAAATGAAGGGAGGGTGTCTGTAAGTATTTGTTGCAAAATGTAGTTTTTGTCTGAAGTAAAAAGTGCTTAAGAGGCTTTAATCTGATTACATTTGTGTCATTCTGCCTCTCTGTCCCCCTTTTCAGCCACATTCTCACTTCCTCAAAACCATTCATTGCCATTCCCTACCTGTCCACCAGATGCCCTCAGACTTTTTCACCAGACTTCCTCATTCACCTGTTCTCACTTCCCTCATCAGTCATTCACTACATATACCAGCCCAGATCCTTTGTTTCTTTGCTAGGTCATCTTAGTTGCCTTGTATTCTGGTTTTTGAGCAATCTGAACCCACCTCTGAATCAGAATCTGCCTGCTTGTCAACCAGAACCTGCCTGTCTGCCTACCAACACCTGCCTGTAAGCTCATTTATGTACAATAAATCATTGCACTGCACCAGTCTGCCTGTTTCATGCTGCCTGCACTGCCAACTGTGACAACATTACCTCTAAAGGCTATGTTGAAGAGTTGGGGGTACTAGAATGTTGCCATTTGTTTCTTTTCATAAATTATTTTTCCAGCATTTTCATGACCTGACAGCCATTTACCTTTTCCTCTTTTATTCACTATATGAGAGATCATTTTTGCACAGGATAAAAATAGGATACTTATACTAGTGAGCTGCATTAAATGAGGCTCTTCATAATAAGTAAGCATACATGCTCCTGAAACATGTAGCCCGAGGACAGCGCTTATAGTTAATAGTATAATACATAGAAATGTACTGAATGCAGTTACTGGGGAGCTGCTCGTAAAGAGATGTACTGCTTGTGCTGATTGTGAGGCCAATGTGAACTAATTCATATCTGCAGTATGGAGAACGCGCATGGATCACCGCAGAGGATGATAGAATGATGTGGCATGTGCTGTAAGTTGTGTCAACCGGAATCACGCAAGACTGGAATCATTTGGTGTCAAACTGTTGGGTAAAATGTGCCGTTGTCATGATTCAACCCTAATAGAACACTTCTGAAAATCCCTGAACTATGTTCAATGGCAACAAGTTTTAAGTTGGGTAGTGGTGTATATTTTTCCTCTTTTTTTTTTTATTTTTTTAAGCTAAGTCCCATGTACAGTGCCAAACCAGCAATGAACAGATCCTAAGTGTTAACTGACTTTTAAAGATTCATCTTCAGTAGGAATGAATGGGCTTGCAGCTGAGAGCCACAGTAGAGAAGTCAGAAAGAATTGAGATGGACTAACACAATGTTGGTCTCAATCTTTTTATGGGATTTGTTGTAGGATTTTTTTTTTTTTTTTTTTTTTTTTTAAAGTTCATCAGTTTAGGCAAGTACAATTCTTGGTTGGCGCTGGAAGGGTTACGGTTAAGATTGCGACAGGTAATTGTACCTTCGAATATACACTGAGTAGTATGAGGGTAGGGTATCTGTGCTTCCAACTTTGGGTGCTTTTCATTATGCTAACTTATGCTTTGTTGTGTCGTCTCTCCTCCTCTGGAATGCTTTGACTGATGAGCTGTGATCTGTAAAAACAGTATCTACATTTAAAGCTAAGCTCAAAACCTCCCTCTTTTCGCTCTATAAACTGTGTTCTTTGCAACAACGTACAAGGTGCATGAAATGCACCATAAAAATACTGCAGCATTCACAAGGACCAGCTAACATGACTAACAAAGCAAAGGGCAGCCTTTTATAGTACTTACCCTTGGGTTACATACAATATCTAAATACAGCAAAACAAATATTTACAATACAATCAGGCGGCCCATTTCGGGCGGCTGTGGCTCAGGAGGTAGACATGAGGTCGTCTATTAATCCTGGGGTTGGCGGTTTGATCCCCGGCTCCTCCTGTCCACATGTCGAAGTGTACTTGGGCAAGCCCTAAGTTGCTCCTAATGGAGCACCTTGCATGGCAGCTCTATCACCATCTGTGTGTGAATGAGACCAATCTGTAAAACACTTTGGGAACCGTTAAGGTTGAAAAAGTGAAGTCCATTTACCCCATATGTTCCAACCCCCTACACAATCCTATCTGTTAGAACCCTCCCAGAACAATAAAGAGGTGTTTGGTTGCCCCGGGGACTCTTTTCACCGCACACCCTAGGAGTTGGAGGCAGGAGAGCACAGGTAAGTGTTTTAGCATGTGACATGATGTTCATTTACTATATTTGTAACTCATGTTGACACTAAAAATAACTGCACCCAATTCAACTATGTGGTTAACTGACTAAGCCAATAGTCATTCAGAGCTCCGAATGTAATTATCTTTCTACAGGTGGGCAGCAAATCCAATGAGCTGGCATCTGGAATAAACCATATGTTGCGTGCCAAAAGTCCACACGATTGTTAAAAGCAGAAATTTCAATAAAGGTTTTAAATGTAACAATTGCTTGTCTTATTATACTAATCAAGTGCAGTTATTTTGCTGCGCAAGTATATAATCATGCTTTACTGTGCACACTATATTATGCTGTGGAAAAATGCTTCGCCAATAAGGAAGCTCTAGAGAAACGTAACAGACTGAGAGGACCTTATACAATATGTATAAATATGTTTGGTTTTTTTGTTCTTCTTGTTATACCACTGCTTGATGCCACTACCATATGCTTGATATTTTTGTCTCTTTTTTTATGTAAAGCACATTGAGTTTCTTTGTAATGAAATGAGCTCTATAAATAAAGCTTCCTTTAACTGTCTGTTCTACGAAAGAGCAAATGGATGCCAGAGGGGGCCTGGGAACACAGGGTGTAGATTAATGCTTAGTTGGTGTAGGCCTACACGGTATTTAAGGCTTAATGATTTAATATCCTCACAGCACACCCATTCTCTGTTATGCCCCATTTTAAAGAAATGATTAATACCTTACATAAATGTCAATCAGGAGTAGAACTGTCGGGAATCTAATACAGTCTCCTGTCTTACAAGGACGGATGAAGAGACCCTCAATTTAACTGCCAAACAGGCCTGGGAGTGAGTGATTAGTGCATTGTAATATATAATTGTTATAAACATTTATTAAAGTTATTAGGCCTAATATAGTTCAATGAAAAGCACAAAGCAAAGATTTTAAAAAAAAATCACTAAACGTAATACCATGAATACTTTTTCTGTACTCAAATTTGATATATGCTACAATATCATTGAGAAATAATGCACATTAATTTGTGACTCAATAGGAGCCAAATGTATTTGCGAATTGAGAAATATAATGTAAGACTCATGCGAAGGTAAAGTGTAAGTGTAATTTGAAATGTTTGTATCACGCACAACTTACCTCTGCCTGTTCTCCTTTCTCCCAGGGTGTTGGGACAAAATAATTCCCCGGGGGCTCGCACACCTTTTATTAGTTCCGAGAGGGTAACAACAGGTGGGAAGTGGGTAGAGGGGAGTTGGGTTTTATTGTTTGATTGTATTTCTTTAAGTAAAAGATATATTTGTATTTAGTAGGGCTATATTTGGGTGTGTTACTATTTATTAAGATTGTATATATTTTGGTAATGATTTATGTAAGTATTTATTGTATATTTATGTGTATTTATCTGGTGAAATAACTCTGAAATGGTATGTGCCAGCCAATTATGTGGGCAGGCACCTGTATGTAAGGCCTCAGTCCGTGGGTTGCGGGAAGGTGTTGGGCAGTTTGTTGTGGTGCTATGTAAAATACAAATGCTTCATGCAGAAATGGCACCTGAGACTAGTGTGTCTCTTCATTTGCCTCCTTTGACCGCTTGGGCATTCTAACACCCAGTGACAGAGTTGTCACTGTTGGGTTTTAAGATTTTCTTTTCGTGCCACTGTACAGTCACCTATCAGGTCCTCATCTATGGTATATAACTCTGTCAGGACCTGAGCTCTCAGGTCTCATTTTTTCTTCATCCTCAAGCAGTCAACAAGTGAAGAAGATGAAAAGTCTAGTGGTGTGTCCTTTGTGTTTAACCTGAAACAGAAAGTCTCACTCTGAAGTCTCGCGAGAGGTTGAGTTGTTGCAGGAAGACAAACGGATCTTACTCTTCCTTTCCATAATGTTGTTAAACACTTAGAATGACAGTCTGAGCCTGTCAGTGGCAAAAACAAGCACTTTTAGTGGACGGACTTTTCGTGGGCGCAACTGCCCACAAGGATTACATTGCAGCCATTGTAGCCTGTTCACGGATGCAAGCAGAGGCGATTTACTGGATCAATTCCAAATCTAATGGTAAATATTAGTCATTTCAACCCCAAAATTTGTAACAATAGGGCCCAGGTTTAAAAATACCAGAGTTTCCCTTTAAGACTGACGCTATGGAACCAAGGATTTCTCATTTGGCAGCTTCAGCTCCTCCATCCTCACGTCTTTTCCTGGGAGTAGCTAAGACGCGAGGAAGGGACGTGAGTGAGGGAAGCGAGGAGACATGTTAGCATAATGAAAAGCACCCTATTGTCAACAGTTTGGGTTTGTAGTTTTTCCAGTTTAGTGTGGAAGAACTTCACTGACCTCAACACCATCCACCACCTTTGGGATGAATTGGAACAATCAACATCATTGTTGGAACTCACTAGTGCTGCTGTGTCTGAACGCAGCCAGGTCTGACAGCTGGTGGAAAGACTGAAACCAGAAGATTAGAGGCTGTTATAGCTAATAATACACATAATAATAATAATACACATAATACACAACATAATAATACATAATACACCCCACAGCGTCACAATCACATATTCACTATACAATCCTATAACATAGCTAGTCTATGTCTGTATGGTGTCCATATACTTTTGGCCATATAAAGTCATTTTGATAACTAATTATGTTTTGTCTGGTCAAGTAAAATGTTACCATAAGCTAACCTACTTTATATTCAGGAATACTGTTAATAAGACGTAAACATCAGTATTAAAAAACAAGAAGAACATAGTGGATGTACAGTATGCATACAACTGAAAGCATATAATCATTATAATCATGTGTGCAGGAATGTGCAGCTGTTAGGATTCATGAAGGAGGTGTGGTGTGGTAATCAGGCTGTGTTGGGCTAGGAGTGTGTATTTGGTTATATGGGAGTTTGGGATCCAGGGGGCGTGGCTGTCTGCCTCTGCCGGCGCTACACTCCTGCACCTTATCAGACCTCATCAGACGATGGGATACTTATACCAGAGGAGAAGCGTGCTCGTCACTAGATCGTCTTATTCACCTATGTGGTATTTTGTTATGGCCCCTCTAAAACCTATGACTCTGTTTAGTTTGTTCTATGTGCTTAGCTTGTGCTTACTGTTGTTTGTTTTACGCCACAGAATCCTCGTGCCAGTGAGTGATTTTTGCCTCGTCTCGTCTCTCGGACCCCAGCCCTCGTTCAAGCCACAAAACCATCGGCCTGCTCCTTCCTGAACCTCAGCCCTCACGCCCAAGCCACCACCAGCCCGGTACCTCCCGACGTAACATCAGGAACACTACAAGGCAACCCCTCCCTATTACCCTCAGTCTGTGTGTCGCAATAAAGCTGTTTTCTTCACCTACCTACCTGGTCCGTAGTCCTGTGTTTGGGTCCTGTAAGGAAAAACCTAACAGCAGCATCTGTGCTGACAGTTTGCTAATTGAAGAAAAGGCCATTTTCACTTGATAGCCTTCTAATATGTTGACCCAAGGCACATCTAATGAAAGGCTGACCGGTAATATACGTATGTTTTGTGCTTACTGGTCATGACACATTGCCTCTCAATGTCCTCCTGTCAACTTGAAAAATAATGCAGATATGTAATGTAATATGTCTTCACCTTTATTTCACCTGCTTCTACTCCAAAGGGAGCCAGTGCAAATGACAAACACATCAAGGAGTGTGTTTCCACTTGAACTTGTCAGATGGAAGGAAAATGCTTGATGTTCTTTCCTTGATCCTACTAAAGAAAGATGCAAGAGCAGTGTTTGTGCGTTATCACACATATTTCTACAAAGAGAAGATAAAATAGTGGCTGACACTTTCTATCTGCAGTTTATGAGGACTAAAAAATGATTTACATTACAGTTAGGTCCTTTGTATAGTTTTGAGTTGGACACTTCCAACATGGTTGGAAACTGAGAGCAACTGATCCGAAAGGAGACGTGGTCATTTTTGCACATGTGTTTATTTTGGCTACTGTGGATTTTTAAAATGGCAACTTTAAAGTGGGGAAAGCACATATTAAGTCGTTGTTTTAAATTAAATTGTTGTATGATATGTCATGTTAATCTAAGACAAGATTCATCCTGAGGGAAATGTTGTCCCTTACTCCAGTCCCGTCCCTGGTTCTCTAGAAAAGCTCAGGGAAGCGACTGTGTGCTGCTCTTTAGCGGAGGTGGGGCTGTTAACCAGACATACATTTGCCAAGCCAACCAGTTGGTCGTCATCCTTGAACCCTCGTGTCTTTTGTCCTTTTGTAAAACCAAAAAATAATGTTTGAAAACAATTCTGACCAAACATAAATTTCACCTTTGTGTCGCAATTACATTTCAAGTCTCGTAGAGAAACGCAATACATTTGCGTATATGAGTCATTTCTTGTTGATGGGAAAAATCAACATGGTTTTAGTAACAGTTACATGTTGAATCTTAAATGATCATGATGGCTGTCAGAAACTATGACTTTAATCAACTGTACCTTTTCTAATTAGCACCAAGGCCTAACAATGCCTCTGGAGCTTCTACAATCATGCGTCTATGCCATCAGAAACTAAGATATTGACAAATGCATATTTTAGTTTATTTTCATACATGCCATATTTTAAATTTAAAAGCCAGAGTAGCAACTGGGAAAATTAAAATGTGTGATTTTCAGTTATTATTCTTTGTAGCTTCAAAAATGTCACCACAAATAGCTCCATATAGCTGAATGAAGGCTAAATTATGGACATGGTGAACCTGAATCATAGTTATTACTTTCATGTAATCTATTGCTGTCACTTTGCAACATGACGTACTCAGGGAGACATTGAAAAAATGAGAAGGCGCCTCTGCATGGTGTACACAAAAACACATTCTTTAGTGAGTGAGGACACAGAGGCAACATTAGTGCACGAGCAAACTAAAATCACTTATTTATGATGCATGCTCTGTTTGTTCACCCATGTATGTGAAGCAGCCTCATTTTTCACTGTCATTTTCTCCTCCTTACTCTGCTGTTAGCTGATCCCAGGCTTTTCCAAGACAAACTCTTCGCTTGCCGTTCACTGTGTAATTATCGACAGCCATGACACCCCCGATGATTTATTGTCATTATTTTAACAGGAGATAAAATGTAAATTGGGATAATGGCTGTCATTTTTAGGATCAGTACAGGGAAACTTAGCATAAAGATTGATTCTCATCCGTCGGCTGGTCAGAGTCAGGAAATTAAGCGGCGAGTCATTTGCCTGGTGCGGTGGAAGATGCTTTGTGATGGCCTGGGCTGAGAGCATATCACGATTGCTTTGCTTTAATCCTGTTCCTCACAGACTTATCCCACTGGAGGCTCACATTATTATCAGGAAGGAAAGGGGATAGAAGTGCTGTATGCTGCAAAATAAGTATCTGTTCATTTATGCAATAGCACAGAATGGCTTCTTTTAAACTACAATCTGCTATAAAATGTAACAGCAACAGAGAATTGTGAAACCAATAAACCAACCAACCAATAACAAACTTGTGAGTTTTTTTGCAAACAGGCTGGAATATTCCATATAACGGAATGGTCCAGCCACAAAAAAAAAAGAAAACATGGTGTTTTAAAATGTTTTACTTGGAGTAAGTTGCAGATACTGGTAGAACAAGCTGATATAGAAAATACAATATATCTGACATTGTCTTGCAGTGTAAAGAATGTGTTTTTCCTAAAGTTCACACATGTTGTAATACGTTGTTTTTTTCAATCATGGCATTGCAACACGTTCTCATCCCAGGTCGTTAGGGTTACCACTCGTTAGAGTGGCAAACTTAAGATTTAATTCTAATTTAATCTAATTGTTGGGTAGTATAATGCAGGGTTCTCAACCTTTTGTAATTTAAGGCCCACTTCTGAGTGTTAAAATATTTCCGAGGACCACCTTCCCAAAGCGCTAGGCAAAACAAGCTCCTCTGTGACCGTTTCTTGCTACGAGCTACACGAGCAGCAACCACATAGCTAGCTTTCAAAGTGGCTTTTGACTGAGTTGTTAATGTTGTGTTGACTTCCTGTTGTACCTGAAGCCTGTCCCTTTCCTTAGGAAATATTCTTTTGGTTTCCCAACAAATCCCAGGTGCTTTGTGTCTCTAGAGCTGTCTCTAGAGCTTCGATGGTTTTAGCACCTCATTTGACAGGATTTCACCACATTCAACACACTGTGCTTTCGGCTCAGCATCACTGCCTGCCATTATGAATTCACATTTAATGTATTCAGGGTCATATTTCCTCACCACATGCTTTGGAGCTTTTACTGGCGCACGGTTGTCCCCAATATCACTTTTTCATTTCGAAAACTGATCCATTTAGTGTCACTGTATCCGAGGGAACATTGGCTAGCTAACAGTGACAGTAATATGTTTGTCTCAACCTGATGATGTGTTGTGATTGGCTGGTGATATTCAAACGTAACTGGTCATTGAAATAATGCATTTTAATTTGACAGTTTTTATTTATATGAATCCTTGAGCACATTTAGATAAATAACTAGCTCATAAAAAATAGCTCTGTAAATTACCAAATAAATATATTTACTTCACTATTGACTTGTGGACAACCAGGAAATATCAAATTTTAGTTTTATAATTATGTTTTCATGGAAATGAATTCAGTATTTGTTGCTTATACATTTAGTGGAGCATCTTCTTCATGTTAAGTCATTAACTATGGTTCTGTGATGTTTACATGATAAGTCATTGAGCATTAAATTGTAGGTATGTAAAATCAGGCTGAAATAGGCCCCAAACTGCTACTGCAGATAGGGGGTAAACACGGTTGCCTCTGGTGACCAAAGACTACATCTTGCATGTAGCACAAATGAATTTGCTCCACGACACTTATGATATGACTATTTCACAGAAAATGTTACATTTAGTATTTGTCTAAAATGTTCAAATAGTTTACACAGCTATGCAAATGTCTGAATGTATCTGCAGTGTAACTATAAAAATGACTCCACGTTAAACCAATAAAAGTTCTGTATCACTTTTTATGATGACAGTAAATATTCTTGTGTAGACAGTGGATCCGAGCAGACCTGCAGTGTGCGCTGCATTATCTGCTGTCTCCCACACAGTCACGGCTGTTCGCCTTCATGTTATTTAAAATGCTTTTTAAACTCCTGCGTTTGACAGGAGGGCCTGGAGAAGGGATGGAGGCCATTTCTGAAATTTCAGCCTGACTTCCACCACTGCTCCCCCGCTCATAACCTGGCACCAGCCGCTGTGGACACACACCATCACACAGTAAGCTAGCATACACAGAAACAGAGAGCGAGCTGCCTGCCAGCTCTCGTTTTTACCATCTAATCTGCTGTATAGTCATGTTTAATAATGAAACTCATTGCATTATTATTCATAACGGTGTTATTCTCACTTTCATCTCTGCAGTGGGGGAATATGGAACAAATCATATTGCGTATTAGCTCATTAAGGAACACGTCTTGCTCTTCATTAGGTATGATTTGGTGTAATAGGAGACAGACAGCAGACTCTGCTGTGTCTTCTGTTTCCCTCTGTGTGCGGTCATATGTTACTGCACAGACACTTTTCCCACATCAAGACTCAGTGAGCAGGACTGAGTGACACTATGATGATGGGGGCACTAAGGAGGACCAATCATCTTCCAGGAGGGGTAGGTGCCACCCAGTGCCACCCCGTTAGGGCCTGACCTTCAGCTCACTCACTGCAGTTAATCTACTGTATCAGGATCTGTTTCATTGTCATGTTTAGTCCGGCTCAGCCTGTGAAAACAGTTGTATAGTGTCTTCTGTGGCTCGGGAGGAGCTTTCTCAAGTCTGATCAAATTATCCTGGTGATGTCATAGTGGAAAATGTATAGCACATAGTCTGCGTTACAATCTGGAAGTGTAGAGTTTGAAAAATGAGGGTGTTTAGCAGGAAGAGAGGATCTAATAATTATAATAATAATAATAATAATAATAATATAGTATTGGTTGCCTTATGGGAAATGTAGAACCCGTGTTATTTTCTCTTGTGAGTCCTCCAACTTTATGGAAGTGTAACATTAAATCACTGGAGTGCCCCTTAAAATTAAAGAGGTGTTCATGGCATTAAAATAACACCAGCAGCTGGATGCAAACATAAAAAACAAACAGGTTTATCAGGTTTCGGTGGGACCAGGACGTAAAATCTGCATACTTAAAATGATTGAGGACGGAAGTCAGCCAAAGACAGAAAACAATTTTTGCTTTCCAGTCTGGAGTCAATTGTCTGTAGCAGAAAAAAATAAATTATACCATTTTTAATGGTGTACTTTGCGAGTGTGCAAAGACTGAACACTGACTTAAAGTATAATTCTGTTAAAGTATAATTCTAATTTTAAAGATTATGTTTCTTAGGAAAGACAGTTTACAGTGGAGATAGAGACAGGAAACATGGGGAGAGGCTATGACGTGCAAACAAAGTCTCGGCTGCAACCAATTGCATTGTGGTTACATTGTCTGCTCCTTAAGCACTCAGCCAAAACGATGCCCCATACTCACCAAGTTAACATCTTAGATCTGGTAACATGGTGACATCACTACAAGGAAGTCCGACATGTCAAGAAAGACGAGCAGTCAGACCATCAGACAGGTTGTAAACAAACCAACAGTAATCTAAACCACTTTATTTGGAGGTCAAACTGAAAGTGAGCCTCCTGAAATGCCACTAATAATAACTCATAGCACAGGAAAACTTTGTGCACAACTACAGTCAGTACAGTAGTTCACGGTTGAAGCAGAAAGTCTGTCTCCAGCATACTAGTAGGAGGAGAGGAGGAGCAGATTCTTTGGAATGTAGCCTAACTTTTCTATCAAATACAAAGAATCTCAATTAGGCTGATCGGACAGCTCACCTCACCTCCATGCTGTTTTTTTTGGTCCTGAGCCCAGAGTGTTTGATTTGTTTTCTGTTACATATCTCAACAGTGAGGGATTACAAAACTGACTTGGAAAAGAGACAGAGAGAAAAAAACCTGGCAGACACTGTCAACACAGTGCATCTATATACATGTTAAATAAAAATGTAACAATTCAGTTGAGTTCATCTTTATGCACTATCCCACCGAAAGATGAAAACTATTCTCGAGGTCACTGGATGCTTAAAGAAACAACAACAGTCAGCAAGACAATACAAGACAGAACAGTATGGACAATCAGAGCTGGAGTGGAACTCATTTTCAGCCAGGGCGTTTCATACTCACACCAACACAGAGTGTGTGTGAAATGAAAAAGCAGAGGAAGGGGGATAAAATGAATTAACATTTTCTACAAAATATTCAAAAGCGATGTGTAGTCACAGTACTTATTATCGTACAAATTCTTTGATGTACAGTTCTATTACTCTTGTTACATAAAACTGTACAAACTGTTTAATACATTAAGAGCTTGGTGTATTTCAGCATATAGCGTATAGAGCAGTGGAGGCTGGTCCTTAGAGAGGCTATTTTTGAGAGGCAAGAGGGAGATCATAATATAAAAAAAGAGTATAAACCATTACCAAGTCTCAGTATCATGTATAAAATAATTTTTCTCTCTTCTATTCTTTGGAAACAATCCATTATTGTAATAAAAAAAAAAATGCTTCAACAGCAACACCTGCATGTCAGGCCAGAGGGGAAAGGGCTGTGTGAGGTGGTGGTGGGCGGCAGAGGAGGACGGGATCTTTTATATCAGTTTAACTAACAAACAGTTTGCTAATGTGTTATTGGCCAAAACACATAAAATGATGCTGCAAAGGAGGATGTCCTCCCTAACCATTCAACCACCGGAATAAAATATTGACATTGCGTTGGTCCAATGATAATTTCAAAATAGCAGCAGCTAGCTACTTGTATTCGCCAACACAACAGTTAGCCTGTTGTAGCAGGGTGTGGCAGCAGCAGGACGCCGCCGGGGACTACGGTGGTGTGTGTGACAACCCACTCACCAGGGACTGGATCCCGGTATGGGTGACGGCCTGCTGCACAGCATCGATGTTGTTCAGGAGAGTCAAAGGTCACAGCTGAGATTTACAAGTGTATATGCAGGGCGCAAAATTAGCTTTTTGGTCCACCAGCCAAATGACTAGTGAATGTTCAAATTTCACCAGCCACTCAATAGAGACCATTGTTTTTTTGGCTGATGAGTGAAGCAAATCTACCAGCCACCTGTATATTGTACCAGCATTTGGCTGGTGGCTGGTGCTAATTTTGTGCCCTGGGTATATGGCATGAAATATTATTTACTAGTTCCATTTATTGTGATTTTTAAGTTATTTTCTAAGAATTCTGGGTAAAATAACATGACGCTGTGGGTTGGTTTTCCTCCTGTCCTCCCCAATTTTTATACCAGCTGCCATTGGTATAGAGAGTAATCACTAAGTAATCACTAATCTACATCTGTTAGTATTGAGTAGCTGCTGACACTGTCCAATGTATTATTTATTATCTTTATGTTTTCCCACATAATACAGCTGCAAAGTGCATTCCAGACCTACATTAAAATTAGTAAAGACATGACAAACACTAGACATTGGAGATTTGATTGACAGCTGTAGCTCTAAAGTAAAAAAAATATGTCCAGCATCACAGTTTTCCTACATGGTATCCTGCTTTCACACCTGACCTGCTTGGTTCATTTTAAACAAACTCGTTTAAAAAAACATTTTTGCCCATTTCATTCATCTCATTTAGGCTGGTGTGAAAGTTGTCAATCAAACTCTGATGTGGACCAAATAACCAGACCAAGACTAAAAAAGGGTCTGTGTCCAGTTTCAGTCAGACTCTGGATTCTTTGTTTGTGGTGTGAAAGCAAAGCAGATCAACCACAGGATTCTGTGATAGCAGATATGGGATTTTAGAATGAATTCATAGGCTGAACTACCATTAAATCAATCTGTTGATCATGGGAAATGTCAAATAAGTATGGCAGTGTATTGCTGCCATCATGACAAAAAACATTTTCTTGCTTTCATTAAAACAAGATTTCATATTATGACATATTTTGTTGTTATTACTACATAGCAATTTATTCTGTTTCAATGATCCAATTCTAACAACATTAGAAGCTTTGAGCACAAGTTCAAGCAGGAAGACAACTGTCAGCCTCTTTCGTCATCACACTACGGTTCCACCTCTCAACTTTTCTCCAATGATTTCACTGGGCTCTGTGCTCAGGCTTTCCTATCATCCACTGATGATTTTAGCTGAAGAATGTTTAAACCACCTTACCTGTTTAGTCTCTCTGCTGTCACTGCACTCTATGCCACTTCGCAGCTTTGTCCCTCCACCACTCCAGCACCATCAGTGTCAAAGGCCCGTCTGTGGCTCCCTGGAGAGATTTCCTATTGGCTGCTGTTAATAGGGCTCTATCGCTATAAATCTATCTAATCGACACCAAAGTCTTTATCAAATAAAGTCTCTGCATTCATGACAGCATGTGTTGTCTGACTGAAATCACTTTATCTTTCTTATCTTATTATATCACAAAACATACATTGGTAATACCAATACTAACATATTTCGTACAATGTGAAGGTTTCTTGTTACAGCAACATACCAAGTTCTAATAATAATGTAATAATGAGAAATGTTTCTTAAACTGCACTGATTTTGTGTAATAACAGGAATGTTTTGTCATACGACACGATAAAGCGATGTGTTATAACATGACAAGGATCTTGTTAAAACAGAGTCATTTGGTTTGTAGTAATAGTAATAAGAAAAATATGTCATTATAACATAAAACTATCATGTTATAACATGACAGGAGCTTGTTAAAAGAAGAAATTATTTTCCTTATAACACATTAAACATTTTTTTGTCATGGTGGAAGCAATATGCTGCTGTAAGGAAGTGATCTATAAGCTGTGTATATATTGATGTAAGATAATTTTGTAACCATGCTAATAGTATGTGAAAAGTAAAAAGCAGTTAAAACAGAGATCTGTTGTGCATTTTTGCAGTTTCTCTAAAAAGTGAGTGAAATGCAGCGACCACACAGTAACTACCCTTCAGTTATATTACGATAAAAGATGCATCTTTTTCATCCTGTTTCTACCTGTTTATAATTATTTATTTATGTCATTTAAGGTCCAGTTACATTCTGGACTATTAATGCTCATAATCAGTCATTTCTTGGTGAACGCTTTGTGACACCAGAAAACATAACACATCAGGTTCAATACAGTGCTGCATGACCTGCTGTCAGTCAACAGAATTTGACTACACCCCATGGGTTCATGTAGTGCTGAAATGCAGGATGAAATCACCCAAATTGTCCAATCAAGGAGTTACCTGTCAGTCTGTATAATTGTATAACAATGTCATATTTTTTTCCTTGGTCCAGACCAAAGATTTAAACAGCCTAAGTTCATTTACAATTTCCAGCCAAAAACAGCTTTTCAGCTGAGAAATGTTGCTGAAAACTCCATGAAATGCAAATCTATTTTTTTATTTTTTTACCCTCCGCAGCTTTGCTCTGAATTGTTCATTAACTCACACTGTCAGTGTGAATAACACTAATTGAACCTGTGGGTCGCTGTTTGTTTGTTCTCGCTGCTACGCACAAATAAACTAGTTGGCGTATCTAGAGCACAGAGGATCCAATTTTATAAAACCAATACTGATCAATTACAAAAACACACTGTGATAGTGATAAAACAGTTTGGCTCAAGAAAGGTTTTCACCTTTACTCAGCTCTAGTTGTTTGATGTTGATGCGTCATCACATTTCCCTAGCATTCTCTATGGTCAGCTTAGTCTAGTAACAGTGACAGACAGTCAGAAAACTGAATTCAGATCAGGCTGTCGTGTGGCACCAATCCCACAGCAAATTTGGGCCCTTGTGCCTTGTTCCTCTTATCATCTTATGTTATTATTATAGTGAACATGTTAGCAAACACAGAACAACATTAGATATTTAGAGTCCTGTTTATGTCCACCTGATGTATCAAAGTCCAGTATTCACTCTGCTTTCAGCTCTGGTTTTGGTCTCCACCATCTCCTGAGAAGAATAACTTGCTCTTAAGCTTCCAAATGCTCCACTATGTTCACCAGCTAGTCTCTAACTGTCTGTCTGCTGTTTGCTGCTGGGCAGGTAGTTGACAGTGGGTTTCTCAGAGGTTTTTTTACTGAAAACAGCTGCCGGCTGCAGATGGAAACCAGGTTGATTAGAGCAGAGTTTGAGGGCAGTAAAGCCAAAACAATGAGCTAAAAGAGGCTAACAAGCTCTGTGGAGCTGAGGGAAACTACAGGGTTGGTCAAAATGAATCACTACTAGCAAAACATTACATAGTCATGTGATGTATTGGTAATATAAAAATATTGATTAGTGCAGCTTTAAGGTTTTCCATGTTGTCTGCCTCAACACAAACAGGTGCAAAGAGATAATTTCTGTTGCTCTGTAGTACAAAGTTAGTCAGGAGGAAGTCAATTGATCTGCATCCTGTGGAAGAAGAAGTTGAAGATTTCATTTTGAAACAATGGCCATGTTCTGCCTGGGAAAAAAGAGCAGAGAGGAGCTTTATCATCTTGTCCGAGAGCTCCTCTTATACAGTTGTAGAGCCCGTCTCAAGGGCTACTTTGCTCTGACATGATGTGCCGTGAGGCTAAAGATAACACACAATCAACTCTAAGTCCATGGCAGCATTCCAAAATGTGTTCACCCAATACAAAAAGCACACAGGGAGTCAAGGCCTGGTCGAAACACTTTTTCCCCTCTAGTAACTTTCTCAAAATGAATGCATGGATTGAGATACAGAGAAAAATTGACACCTCTTTTTCTCTGCAACATCTTTGATTAAAAGCTATTCAAGACACCTGACCCACTGTGACTATTTTCTCCCATCCTCCCTGCTATGCAGCAGGTGCTGTTGTCTGACACAACAAACCAGTGAAAAGGTGCAGATGTGTGTTCAGGAGTAAAGCTGCAGTATTTGCTAGCTCAGTTGACAGTTACTGTTGAATATTTCCTTATATACCTACAGCCCGTGTACCTCGTGGGCCTACAGTGAGTAGCAGAAAGGCCTTTTTCCATCATGCAGAAACAAGACTAGTTGATATTCAGTTGGTACTCAAAATACCAAAATTTTACTTCATTATTTTGTCTGTTTTGATGGAGAAAGGTAAGTTAGACTTATTACTTTGTTTTTGTTTCCTTGTTTATTAGATTTTCCTGTTTTCAATTTTTGGTGAATACAGAAAAACATAAAAACAACATTGATTTGTTTTTTTCCTTTTTTGTTTGCCAGATAGAATGAAATAATTGAATGAACAGTGTCAATCTGCAGCGGGCACTTACCTCATGGGAGCATGCATATTCAAAGGAGAGTTTGTAAAGCATTTTTGAAATTGAAAATAAAGGCATATTTCAAGGAATTTGAAAAAAATGTTGGAAAATGACTGTTACTCAGAGATAATAACCAGATTCATCAGTGATGACATACGGACTGTGGCCTGTTATGAACATAGGAGTGACCAAGTGACTAGCCGTTGTCTGTGAGGGGATTACTTAATTTTCTTGTGTTTTGTCTATTTCCTTAAATTGCAGTAAGTTGGTTGTTCCAGAGCCTCGGGGCCGTGGTGGCAAAACCTCTGTCCCCTTTAGTTTTCAGCCTGGACTCTGGAAAAGACAGAAGACCATTCCCAGAGGATCTCAAACCACACAAAGGTTGATAAGGGATTAAAAGGTCTAAAATATCATCTGAGCCAGGTCATGGAGAACCTTAAAGGTAAGATCTTAAAATCAATCCTAAAACAAACAGGGAGCCAATGTAAAGAGGCTAAAACAGGTGTGATGTGATGGTACTTCTTGGTTCTGGTTAAAAGCCTAGCAGCTTAGTTCTGTAAAGTTTGTAGTCGTTTTTTGATTAAGACAAGAGAAGAAGCTGTTGCAATAATCAAGGAGTGAAGAGATAAAAACATGTACAGCAGTTTGTGTATCTCTAAAATTTGCATATTTGCAATATTTCTGAGGTGATAAAAACATGATTGGACAAGCTTTGTGATGTGTTGCTCAAAACATAAATGCTAAAATGCTATCAAACAGATTTTTTGCAACAGGCTTGATATGTTGTGACAGGTAACCAGTAGATGGCAGTATTATGTGATATGCTGGGACCCAATAAGTACAAGGAGGCCGGGTTTAATAATATGTTTAATAATGTAATAGGAGAGAAAACTGATCGGCAGTCTTAAATATAAATCTGGGATTGAAGGGCAGAAATAAGTTCAGAAAAATAGCATGTTCTTGCATCGTTCACTGGAGTAATAGCTCTTTCATAGCCACAGCCAGCTTAACCAGGGCAGTTTTCTACTCTTTTAGTTAGATCTATTCTTCAAGGGAGCTATGAGATCTAAGGTTGAGGAACACAGGCAATTATTACTTACCAAATCATTGGTGCAGGAGGAATCAGGAAACACATCGCCAGGGGAATTAAACAGTGTACAGAATTTAGAGGCACTATGCTAAAGACGCCAGTCGATTTGGGTGAAAACCATCTCTTCTGAAGAAAGCAGAGCGCTTCCAGAATAGAACATTGAGCCCGAAGCCATTCATGTAGACTGAAGAGCCTGCTAAAACACCCAGCCCCCCGACCTAGCATTGGAATGGCCTGAAATAAAAATGAAATAAAATAAAAACAATTCTCACCACTGGCTTTTAAAAGTTCAAATAGTCCAGTAAAATCCCTTTTCATCAGTTTGGATTGTTGCCGACCAGTGTCATTTGGGCCAACGTGGACAACGTGTTCTGTAAACAGGCTAGGGATGACACAAACTCTTTAGCACCCGTGTAGCAGATGGATACGGCCATCTTTGACCTCACGTCCCTTATGATGGAGTCACCGACTATCAGCGTCAATGGCGGCGGTACTGTAGTCCCTGATGTGTTGCCACCTGGAAGGCAGTGTGTTGCAGCCCTGCTGCACCTGACTTATCATGGTCCTCTCTCATGTCGACACCTTGGTGAAGAAAGCCTGTCTGCCACCTGAGACACCTAAGGGACTTCAGGCTGCCCTTCAAGGTGCTAAAGACTTTCTATACCAGCACCATAAAGAACGTCCTGAGAGGCAGCGTCACCGCCTGGTTTGGAAACAGCCCCAAGAGGGACTGCCTGGCCCTGCAGAGGGTGGTGCAGCCAGATGAACCATCAGATGTCAACTCTCAGCCCAAGAAGACATTTACACTAGGACGCGCAGTACGAGGACTGAAAGGATCATAAAAGACCTCAGTCGCTCCAACAACAAACTCTTCTCTCTGTTGCGGTCAGGGAGACGCTACCACTGCCTGAAGGCCAAAACAGAGAGGATGAGGAGGAGTTTCTTCCCTCAGGCCAATCAGGTCATCAGGCCAGTGACTTTATGCATACATATAATTTATAATTCATCCACCTGCCACACATCACTGCCCTACTGATAGCATCTTATATTGCATATATTATTATGTGCTGGTTATATTGTTCATTGTTTCACTTTCATTTTAAACCCTATTTGTCAATCTATCTATTAATCTATTTGTTAGTTGTGTTCTGGATCGTACTGTGTATGATTTTGTATGTGAAAATAAAACTTTTAAAGTAAAAACTGTTTCATGTATCACTGTGTAAAATGCTGTACAGACTCCAGTAGAGGCTGCCAGTCTTCTCACTGATTTGTCTGCAGTAATTTTACTAATGTCTCAAAATGAATATGGCGATAATTTATTAATGATGAATGCTAAATGTAGCAGCTCAAAATGACCTTGACTTTTAATTGAATTACAGGAGTTTTGGCATAAGTTCACAGATCTGAGCTCAGTCCAGGAGGTTGAGACTGACATCAGTGACAGGAGAGGCCCTCCATTCTCTGCCTCCTCTGGGCTAAAAGGCTCGGGAAATGATCCATCTCTTTTTACTGCATGTGAAGGAAAGCAATATGCAAATGTCTTAGCACTAATGTGTGCTGTGGCCGGACATTACTGAGGCTTGATTTTCACATTTCACCAAATTCCTCATCTCTGCACTGCTTGGTGCCCTAACCATCCAAATGCCAGGCAAGTGGCAATTCTCACTTATTTGTGGGCCCTCCGAACCACCCAGCAGACCATGAAATGAGTTCATTTCACCACAGTGACATGCAAATGACTGGTGCTACAATAATATCACTCCCTGTCATAATCAGTTATGCATTTTGAAAAGGGAGGAAATGCGTAGTTCTTTCTCAGTATTGTCTCCCGCTTGAAAGGATGATGACTTCCAATACAAATGCATGAAAGGGTTTGGCAGCATAAACACATATTGTACTCGCTGACTTTACAAGGATTTTCATTTTGCTATTATAGGCACTTGTGTAATGGCTACACTACGCTTGTTCCACTCATTTCCTCTTTTCTAAGCCGTTCCATATGAAGAGCTCCTCATTTCTTTATCGTTTCATCTGTATAAAAACCTCAGTGACCTTCCTATCAAACAGCCCATCATTTTAAAGGCGGCCAGTGATTACTGGGCCAGTTAATCTAGAGATAATGCTTACATGTTTCCATATGCCAATGAGTGATCTACTCACTACAGCATTTTGGGTCACTACAGCATTTTGTAATGTAGTACCTGTACATACTGCTGTGGAAGTTAAAATTCAATAAAAACTCCTGAAAAATCCTGGATATGTGACAGTATTCTTTTACATAGTGCGTCATAATATTTGACTTGTATATTACCTTCACAGCACTAAAAAGTACTTTTAAGTAAAGTAAATCTTAAGTCTCAAACAGTCAAGGACAAAACTAGCAAGATGACTTCAATTAATTAAATTAAAAGCCCTTTAAATAGAAATAAATAAATAAACAAACAACAACAAAAATAAACATGGAGAAAATATGTCACAAACTCACATTTTAATAAAAATTTGCATTTTTCAAGATACAGATATGAGATGTTCATAGAGTTAATGTTACCCTCTGTGAGAAATAATGCATTTGAGAATATAAAAAGGAATTGTAAAGGTTATGACAACTTGGAGTGCGTTGTTGCCCTTATAGCATGGTCACTCCCTAATTGAAAACAGTAGATTGTGTTTAAACTTCCATCCATTGTTTTGGCCACATTAGTGTGGTGGCTGGAGGGCTGGCAGAGTCAGTCGGGTGGCAAGTCCACCACTTTGGTCCAGACTGAAGTATCTCAATAAAAGTGGTAGCGTAGCAGATAGCTGTGGAATTAACTAATTTTTCATATAGACCGATTCTTTATATAAATGTATTTCTAATGCATGCACAAATATTTCTTGTTTTAAATAAATGTAATAGTAATATGTAATGTAATAAATGGAATTCAATATTAATTTTGCTTTACCACTTTCTTAGATTGTGATTTGTTTAAATTTTACAATTATAACAGATGCAAGCTAGTCAATCAGTACAGATATGTTTCACGGTTATGGTATGATACAGGCAGGATCACATTACTCGATATAGAATGACTGTAGTCTTACACTGGGTACTTTGTTACTCATTTATTGATGTGTTTGCATAAAAAATGTAACTTTTGCCTGACAAATCACATGAGACCAGCCCAGTTAGTGTCAGCTCTGTGCAAGTAGTGAAGCTTACAATGAACAAGCTTTCTGAATGATCTTCAGTGGGGTCCTGTGCTCTGGTTGAGCAGTAAAATGACAATCATACTTCTGTAAGAAATGTCAGACACAATTTATTAGGCTGCCAGCCTATAAATAGAAGATGGCACATTTTCACAGGCCGCATTATTGTTTGCCAACAGATGCACTGTGGAGAGAGGGAACACACTGAAACAGTCCATTTAGTGGCGAGGAATAAACCTCTATTTATTTTAATCATTACACAAGGGGGAAGTTATTGGACTGAAATATGTATGGCGTTATTACGTGATGCTAAATAGCTCGGCTGCACAGTGATGAATTTCAAACAGCCAGAGGTCACACAGAGGCCAATAACAATGTGTAGATATGCATGGAAAATTATGCGGGGGTGGAAATGAAGGCACACTCATTATAGCTCCCTTGTTTTCTGCATTTTCATCTCTGAAATTAAGGGAGGACCAGACACAGATAAAAGTGGGGCAGATGAAGCAGCTCTCTAATAGGCTGATCCGTGTCTGTCTGAAGTGTAGTTTTATCTTGAAAGCAGGAACAGCTTGTCAGAGTTAAAGAAACTTTATTAAGGTGACTGTGGGAGAAAATCACACTCTAAGCCTTCTATTAGGTCAGGGGTTCTCAACCTTTTGTAACTTAAGACCCACTTCTGATTGTTAAAACATTTCCGAGGACCACCTTCCCGTTCGATGGGTTTAGCACCTCCTTTGACAGGATTTCGCCACATTCAACACACTATGCTCTCATTAGGGGGGGCTGTGGCACAGAGGGTAGTGCGGTTGTCCATCAACCCCAGGGTTGGTGGTTCGATCCCAGCTCCTGCGGTCCACATGTCGAAGTGTCCTTGGGCAAGACACTGAACCCTAAGTTACCCCTGGTGGAGGCCAGCATGGCAGCTGTGTCCCCGTGTATGTGAATGGGTGAGTTAGACCTTAGGTTACTGTTACAGCGCTTTGGGAACTGTTTCAACGGTTGAAAAGCGCTGTAAAAGTCCATTTACCATTATGATTCCAGATTTAATATATTCAGGGTCATATCTCCTCACCACACGCTTTGGAGCTTTTACAGGGTTGTCTAACACATCACTTTTTCATTTCAAAAAACGATCCATTTTGTCTCACTGCATCTGAACGTTACATTAGGGAACGTTAGCTAGCTAACAGTGGCAAAACACATTTGTCTCAACCTGATGATGTGTGGTGATTGGCTGGTGATATTCAAACCTAACTGGTCATTGAAAATGTGCATTTTAATTTGTTTTTCATTCATGTGAATTCTTGAGCACATTTGGATATTAAAAAAAATAGCTTTGTAAATGACCAAAAAAATAAAATATATTATTTTAATCTCACCATTTGACAGTACCACTGCCTCCGCGGCCCACTAGATGGCGCTCTGAGGCCCACCATTGGGCCCCGGCCCACTGGTTGAGAATGGCTGTATTAGGTGATATTCCAGTATTACGATAGCTCTGTTATCTGTTTGTTTTCTGTATTAGAATGACAATGGATGGAAGAAGAACACAACAGCATTTTTGTATACCCATTGAAAACTATATACTCAGGATAGCTAACACTCAAATTAAAAGCACAAAAGAGCAGCTTCAAATACTATAACACCAGGCTGATTCTGATCATCCACCTTTGTCACCTGGTCATCACAACTCCACCCCTTTTTGGGCTCCCCAATTGTTTCCTGTCTCTCAAGACCAGTGGTTGAATGTAACTGAGTACATTTACTCAAGTACTGTACTTAGTACACTTTTAGTTCAGGTTTTTTGCTACAGAACTTTCTACTTCTGTTTCACTACATTTCAGAGGGAAATATTGTCCTTTTAATACACTACATTTATCTGTAGTTCAGCTGTAGTTACTTCTATGATTTTACATAGAAACTGTCAGGATCTATGATTTTCGGTCTGATCTTATTGATGTTATGATTAAAGTTCAATTCAATTCAATTCAGTTTTATTTATATAGCGCCATATCATAACAAAGTTATCTCAGGGCACTTTGTCATAAAGAGCAGGTCTAGACCGACTCCTTATGTGTACAGAGACCCAACAATTCCCACCAAGAGCAAGCACAAGCAACAGTGGCAAGGAAAAACTCCCTTTTAACAGGCAGAAACCTCAAGCAGAACCAGGCTCTGGGTGGGCGGTCATCTGCCTCGACCGGTTGGGTTGAGAGAGAGGGGAGAGAGAGAGAGAGAGAGAGCATGAGGAAAGCGAACATGCAGTAGCATAGCGCAGTTCAGTTCAACATACAGATGTAAAGCAGCAGTAGTGGAAATAGTATTAATGTTAATACAAACAAAAAGTTCTGGTTTTATTTTGAAAAGTCTTGTTCCAGGTTTCCTGTGTGTTCTTGTCCTCCTGTCTCAGCCCTTGATTTAGTTCACCTGTGTCTTGTTACTCACCTGGTTCTGTTTCCCTCGTTAGGCTGCCTCTATTTATGTCTGTTTCTCCCCTTAGTACTTGTTGGGTCATTGTTTTTGACTCAGCTGTCACGATTAGTTCATGTCTGTCCTCGTGCCTCGAGAGTTTAGTGTTTTGGGTTATAGTCTTCAAGTTCCATGTTCTTTACTCCTGGATCTCCTGTTGCTGGACTTTTTCCCACGCCCTATGTAAGAAGCCCTTTTTGTTTGCTGATCTCCAGACCAGTTCATTTTTTGTGTTTGGACTGTATTCCGTTGGACTACTTCTGTGCCCTGAGCGTCTGGAGTTAGTGTTCCTGTGTTTGTTTGAACATTCCTGTTTCTTACTCTGGTCCACCTACTTCCACCCTTAGTTGTATCAATTAACCTGTTTTCCACCACTACCTCGATATGTCTGCGTTTGGGTCCAACCACATAAATCCCAGCAACTGCTATCGGATTGTACCCCCGAAGTGTAACAGAAACATATGATGAAGTTTATATAAAACACACTACATTGGCTTGTTTTTACAAATATCAATGTGTAGTTATGGCTACTTGTCACATTTAAGATGTCTATGAGTTGTTAGCAGTTCCATCAAAGACACATTTCCCCTCTAAATTTCTCACTTTCTCACAATACTTTCACCTGAATAACTGTTTGAGGCTCATTGAGGTAAAAAATTAATATTAATGCCCCCTCAGATTTATCCCTTTAGAGGGGCCCGACCTTAGGTTGGGAACCATTGGACTCTATATAAAGTAGTTTTTATATCAAAGTAGCACCACCTCGAGTAGCTACAAGAGTAGCTACGGGTACAAAACTATTCCTGTACCGTTTTGTTCTCCACCTAGGAGCTACCAACCGACGGCCAGAACGAAGATGCTGGAATTCACTGTGTAAAGGATGTGAGCTATCATAAAGAATAAAGCTCGCCTTACGCTGCAGCTGCGTGGAGGAAAGAACTGATAGGTTGAGTTGTGACTCACCTATCAGCTTACAAGCCCACCTGACAATTTGATTTAAAGAATTTTTGTTTTGCAGAGACAG
>LKNJ01004689.1:17135-29497 GCA_002120245.1 Maccullochella peelii | reverse complement strand
AAAACGTGAAGCGCTGTGAATACTTTCCGGATGCACTGTATCTTTGCTTCATGCAGCGACAAATTCTGATTTGATTTATATTTTCTTTCCAAGTACCAAACTCTCACTTTCCTTTGTGATTCACTGATAATGACCAAGGTTTATTTTATCTCATCTCTGTGAGGCTAAAGCATCCTAATCTTCTCTCAATCAGATGCTCCCAAGAACGTCACGCTGTCAATGAGTCCATCAGGAGACGTTGTCAAAGGAAGTTCGATGACTTTCACCTGCAGCAGTGATGCCAACCCACCTGTGACACAAAGCGGATACAGCCTGTATAAAGAAGGAGACTTCATCAGTTCAGGACAGAATCACACCATCGCTGACATCCAGCCCAGCTGCAGTGGACTGTATTACTGTCAGGCCTGGAACAATATCAGCTGGAGGGGCATCGACTTGATTAACTCTACTGAGGTTCACCTTGATGTCCAGTGTAAGTATGTTGAGATGCCACACTGAGAAGTCCGCTTTCAAATGTCTGTGTTATGATTTGTTCCAGAAACTGTGTTGCACAATTTAGACACACGAGTTAGCCTATTCTCGTGCTGCGTTCAAGAGGTGTAAAAAATTCACCTTTGACTGCAGAAAAAGTACAATGCAACAGTCAATCAAGTGACATCTCAAAGTAGGAAACTCTTACCTTCATTTTTATTGCCCCTGTCTGTCTGTCTGTCTGTCTCTGTCTGTCTGTCTGTCAGGATGTGTCAAAACAGTCTGACAGGATTAACGGTTCAGGGAGAGAGGAAGTGCTGATGAAATCTGATTGCCCACATAATGTTGATCACCTTAAAAGGGGAAAGAATTTAAAGAAATATGCCTGATTATTTAAAAGACACAGGCTAGAGATAATGTCTTGAAGAAATGGTTACCTTTTGGAGAAAATTCAGTCTATAAGAGCCAGATATCTTGACGTGCATAATTAAATTCTTCCAGTCTAATGAATGCCCTCTAGTTCATTGCTTCCCAACATTTTACGCTTGTGACCCTTTAAAATGAAGCAATTGTGACCCCTCATCACAGGTGTGAGCAGTTCAGCCAAAGGGATTTTTTTTTCCACCTTTTAGAGGCCTGAAGAGGTGAACGCATCCAGTATTTCATACAAAGAAAGCAAAAGAAAAGTCAGAAAAAGTAAAGGCAAATCTGTGTATGACAGAAATGTATTTTTTCTCTTTTAGCCCTTCAGTTATCTTTTTAATTCATTGTGTGACCTCTATATTCATCCCACAAGGGACCCCAGGTTGGAAGCTACTACTACTACTGCTGTTAACTTGTTGACACAGCAGTAGTACTGTGAGAGCACTTTTGATTTCTCTCTCATTTTGGAATAAAACTGTTAACATGTACAGTGTTTGTTACTTTTTTCAGACCGCCCAGTGAACATTTCTGTTTCAATGGACCCACCATATGTTGTCGAGGGCAGCAGTGTGAATCTGACCTGCAGCAGTGCTGCTAACCCTGCAGCAGACAGCTACACCTGGTACAGGGGCAGTGTCTCCAACTTCAGCTCCATGCTCCAGGTGGGCTCAGGACAGGTGCTGTCTCTCCCCTCTGTGAACGCGTCCCACACTGGACTCTACCTCTGCCAGGCCAGGAACCGGCTGGGGGAAAGCAATTCAACTGAGGTTCTGCTAGCCATGAAGGAAGAGCATGGTTTGTGTCACTTTATTGTTGATAGATTACTACTACCACTGCTTTGTTCTTTTTGAAAATTGAATATTTCCTCTTCACTATCGTATTTCAAGTGGCACATGGCAGAAGTGCTTAGTTTTCCACTCTACCAACAGTAATCTAACCATGCAGTGTGTTTGTCCTCAGGCGGCATGTCCCTCCCAATCTTAGCTGGACTTGGAGTCTCTCTTTTTGTGACACTTGCGTTAGTTCTTTTGTTCCGGTGAGTCAATGAATAATGGCGAGAGTGAGTGTGACTGAATGACTCATTTTTTTGCTGTTAGCCGCTGACTGATATGTGCATCTTTGAATCGTCTTTGCATATCTTTTACCACAAGTTGTTTAACTTTTGGATGTGTTTCACCCAATGTTGCCACAGTGTGTATGTGTGTCATCTTAATTTCCATTCTGTTGCCACTTTTAACCACTACCTCAGTTTTAATATACATGCCATTGACTCAGGTTTATTGATATATTGAATATGTTGATTACTTTTTAAAGTTGTAGTTATGTTTTTTAAATTTTAACATATTGAATGATGATGCGCAATAAGGGAAACTTTTAATGTTAGTGTCAATATATCATTTTAGATATACAGAAATAGTCTGTACTGACGGTATTTGCAAAGAGACATATTATTGTGAGTTACGATGGGTTAAGAAACATCTTAAAGCCCCTTTTTTTTCTCTGTACGCTGATCATTTTTTTTCATTTTCTCACCACTAACACATGAAAAAATTGGTCAGTTAAAAAAAAAAGTACTGAGCAGCAGTTCGTAGAACTGTCAAGCTGCTGTGTTTCCCCTTATTACAGAACAACTTCTCTAAAATATGACGTCAAAGACTGAGCAACAATTCAGAATGTCTGTTCTGAGTGGAGTAATATGCCTGTTTTTTCATATTTATTTATTGATTTATTTTGGCTTTTATTGTCTTGGTAGGAGGAAACAGTGGACCCGTGCAGAGAAAAAAGTGAGTACATCTAATAGAAGTCATTAAAGGTGAGGTAGGCAGTATTTTTTTTGGCGTCATTGGGCAAAAATTCCATAATAATCATCCAGCATATTGTAATTCAAGACGGTTGACGGTGAAAGCCTGATTCAATGGCTGAAAATCCTGCAACTTGTGATAAGTTTCCAACACCTCCTTTGCCTACAGCGGCGTATAGCACAAAACAGCACGTCCCGGCTCCACACGGAGCTTCGGGCTCATATGTTCGATGCCATGGCGCTCGTTTCGACTTGGCAAAGAGGCATGATGACAAACAGTGGGGAATAACGTTTGAGGGGGGACGGTGGTGTGTGTGTGTGTGGTGTACTGGCCTCTCATCCTGCAGCTGCCTCTGAAGCCTGGGGCGCTCTGCTCTGCGGCCACAAAGCGCTGGAGGGATGTCTTTAGAAAGACAAGTTGCAGCGGGAGGGACCATGGTCTTGGTGAGGCTCACGCCGTGGAGAGTGAGCACTACGAGGGATACGGTTTCGCAGGGTAACCGACTCCTGCGGCTGCCAGTCGAAGTTGTGGGTGGGGAGGGGCTTGGCGGAGTGATAGTGAAGGTTTTGCATACCCCAGCTTTAAATAACTGATTAGTGATGGGAGAAATTTAAGTTCTCTCTCAAGCTCACAGCTAGTAGCACTTCCTCTTTAAATGGCGATATAAAGAATTTTAATTATATTTTCAGTTCTTTAGCTTCCCAACAATGATTTAAAGTGAAATATCTCATATTGGTTTTCCTGTGGTGTTTTATGAAATTTTCTTTCAACCCGGACCTCACTTTATTATGCAATACCAAAACAGAAACTTTAGTTGAGCCAAAGCACATGCTTACAAGTTCCCAATGGGCACCTACAACAAAATAAAAATAAAAAAACTGTGTAGGGATTATTCAGCAGAAAACCTAATCTGAATTTAAGAACCGAGAGGCTTGAGCTCTTCAGCCACTGAAGATCTGTCTAACAGTGTTGATGTCAACATCTACACATTGCCATCCTCTCCTTCACCTGTTACTGACATCACCCCTCATTCACAGAGGAACTCACACCATGAACATGATGTAAATATGGAGCACAAACGTGAATGTTAAACATAACATCTCCCCCGCACAGTCACAACAATCAAATGTCTGCAGATTTTGAACAAATGGATTCCTCTCCTCTCCTCCACAGGCCGCCATGTCTTCTGAAGATGAGGTCACCTACTCAACAGTGACCATCAAACCCAGAAACCCCAGTCTCCCACATCACATAAACAACAGCAGAGCCCTACAGCACTCCTGGTAGGTTCACTGTCCCAATGTTGACCTGATCACAGCACTATAGTGTCACTGCACTTTATCACTCACTGACGGACAAGTCAAGTAGCCTTTAGTCACGGTTACTGTACAGTAATAAAAAAAAAAAACAAGTTACAAAGTATTACATGTATATGATAAAAGAACATTTCAGGAAAATTAAAAACTCCCACTGTTGAATAAGAAGTGCTTTAGACACGATTTTACAATTACTGAGGTCATGAGTGCCAATTCTTCCCTACTGTTACGGCCACCACCAGAACTTAAACATTTGGCTCACCCAGGTGGCCAGCAACATATATCGAAAATGCCATTCCCCATGAGTTTGTTTAAAACAAAAAGATTTTATTAATAAACCAATGATACGAGTCTGGAGGTCTGGCCAAACATAACAAAAGATGGGGGAAGCCTGGGCCAGCCACATAGTGTGCCGTCGGACCCAGAATTTACCCTCCCTAACCTATCAAAAGAGTGCAAAAACTATACTACAAACAAAGCCACGAAAACTAAAGTACCAGACCTCCATCCTCAAAAAGAAAAGAACAAAACAGGGAACCAACGGAACCCAAAACCCCACAGGTCAAATGGCAGCTTCGTCTGTCAGCAAGGAGGGAACTCCTCCCCTAATCTCCCTTAAATAGGGGCCGGCCACCACTTAATTCCCCGACCAGGAACACCTGAGAAAGAGAAAAGGAGGGAGAAAACACAGAAAAGGGGGAGTGCGTAACACCTACCATAACCTAACTTAAAAGAGGTGAGGTTATGGTGCTTGGCTGAAGCTTCTGTATGTGGCGTAAGGCATCAACACTGCTATCACCATATAAAATTCACAAATACCATCATTTCCTCCTCAGGTCCAAAGCTGCAGAGAATGACGACTCTGTGATCTATGCTACAGTGGCTAAATCCAGCTGAGTATAATTGAAACCTTTCACTCCTTTGGGTGCAGCTTTATCATCATCATCATCATCATCATCATCATCATCAAGAAACCTATGCTGTCTTGTCATGTGGCGTCTTCCTCCTAAGATAGTTATGGAAAGTTTAAAGCTCAGTCCATCAGGCGCATTAAATTGAGATCTTAGAGCATGTGCAATAGTCTTAAAACAACTCTGTTTATATTAATTTATACTATTGTGTTGCAAGGCTTTTTTATTTTTTATAGTTTGTACAGTAATGCTGAATACCAATGTAGGTATTTTATTTTACCTTAAATATTTTTGATATATATATATATATATACTTTGATTTCTGTCTATATTTCTTTCTGTTGTGTCTAGGACACTGTATACTACAGTATAATCATTCTTTACTGCAGTCTGACAGTTAATATTAAGGATTTATAAAAATAAATGTGATATTATTACTCAATGACTGTGGGCAAGTTGTTTTTAATTAATGATTTATTTCAATACAATACTCATTGCAACAATTTACATTTTACAATATGTATTTCTCTTGTACACATTGTAATGGCTATAAATGTACATACATTTATTTTATTTCAAAGGGGGAACTGGTGGTGAGTAGTGTAAGACTTTATGAATGCAAATTATATTCTGTTCAGTCACGAGCTAAAACTCAGTGCCAGAAAGGGTTGGAATCTATTTAGCAGAAAGTTAGTCGTGTTCACATCCCATCCTATGTATTTAGGCCATGTGCAGGATACAGACTCAGTGATATCTACAGTAATAGAATTCTACATTATATTTTTGATAATGTATCTTGACGGTGGTATTGTAAATATTTTGTGTGCAGAAGTCTTCTTTTAATGTAATTCATTGTCTTGTAAAAGAAATACAATATTATAGTGACCTCTTTGAGTCCTGATGCCACTGTAATCTGAACCATACGAGTAAGTAACAATCCAAAAGCATATTGCTGAAATAATTTGTTGTTGTGTATGTTAAATATGACTGTAGGGGATTTTAGTACATAATATTACACATTCATGCCAGTTAATGTGATGAGACATCATTAGCATTTGAAATCTGGTAATCAATATGCGCTGCAGTTAAAGATATATTTTCTGAGAATGTGATTAGCTTGTTATTGCACTCTTGGCTTTAAGATCTGTGGATCATGAAGACATCTGTCTCAAATAAACATCTACATAAACATGACACTGACTAATATTTACAAGACAAAAACAGACAAAATACTGATTTCAATATAGGCATCGTCTTCACCTGTTCATGTGGGAATTTGATAAAGACGGACCTTGTATGAATAATTATTTTTCATACAAAAGTCAGGCTACTGCATATAAAAAAGACATGACATGTATCACACAAGTAAGAGTTGTAATTATAAAATGAGATGATTACTATGTAAAAATGTTTGATGTGTTCTGTAATTTAAATAAAGCTCACCAGGGAATATTTTAGTTATTCACTAGCATTACTCATAAATTACTGACGTTTTATATCTCTCATTGTCTCTGTGTGCATGTCTGCGTCTCAGTGTAAAAGTACTAAAAAAGAGTTTGCACAAGATCTTTACTGATCTTCATTACAAATCAACGGTGCAGTCTGTACTCATTGTGGCTTGCTGTGCACACTGGCTGCAGAAACGACTCATGCGGAACAAGATAAAACCTCCACATTTAAGGGATTTAGGTCTCTATTGTATGAATCCTTGCAATTACATCTAGAATGCTTAAGATGAACCTGAGCCTTTACGAGTATTAATACTCTTTAGCTCATAAGTTATAGTGGTTATTTCTAACTTGACTTCTGGTGACACTGCAGTAATCCATGCTAATAATCTCATATCTTACAAAACTGGCATTTTAAATCCAGTATAGTAATTCTAATATTATTTCACTTTTGTTCTTTTATCAGTATTTAACTTCATAATAACAAAGTTAGTTGACTCCAATAACTCTTTCCTGATGAGTTTAAAACTTCACGGCTCTTACAGAGCTCTGTCTGTGTATTCAGGAGCATGCTATTGGTGGACATTTAACAATGTGGGAAGGTTCAGGAAGTGGTTAAATCCTCAATACAAACGTTTTAGGTAAGAAGGGGAATCTGGGACCATGATATGTGATATGAGGGGAACATCACAGCCTTATATCCCCCTGTCGAACTGTCCACGTTGACATCTACAAGGTCTTTTAATGTTTAGAAACATGGGAGCAGGGATCTCATGTCCGGGCCATTTTGTGAACCCCCGGTGAGTTGTGATAGTTCTGGAGGAGAGAGATGAGAGAGATGAGAGAGAGCAGCACATCTGTGATGTCACAAGAAGAAATGATAGATGTAGATGACTAAAACTTCAACTCCAACCTTGAATGTTACATTAATTTCGTAACTCAGAGCATAATTGTTTGCACATTTGGTGGTGGCACAACAAGTTATTACGACTTTTTGTTTCCTGAATGTCGCAATTACATGTTTTGTGTGTATGTGGGTGAGAAAAACTAGCTTTTCGTCTGTTCATTCTGTTTTCCATGCTATATATAAATATTTTGCACTGCCAAATGCTTTGCATTACTTTTAAAATATTACAGCTTAATACACCAGATGATATTTTTATTAATGAGAATGGTAGAAAAGTGACTGTTTTGGAAGTGGAGTGTTATAAATAAATTCCCCACAGCCTGAATATGAATAGAGACTGCTTGTATTTTTATGTGGAAGTGTGGGCAATGTCCATAAATTGGTGGTGAGTGGAAATACAGTAATACAATAAAAAAAATGCAATCAAATAAAAAGTGTCCAGTCTCTCACCCTCATGGCTGTAGATATCCAGGGCAGAAACCGGGACACTCTGGTGTAGACGCCAGGTTTCTTGGCCATGGCGCAGCCTGTTCCCCAGCTCACCACCCCCAGCAGACGATACCGACTGGTCTTAGACAGGCAGTCGTCTGCCACAAAAGGACCACCGCTGTCCCCCTGAAACCACAGAGGATTACAGCAGTTCATGCACACAACTACCCATTTTAGGCAAGCATAAACAGAAATCCAAGTAAATGGGAATGCAATAACATATCAAACAACCAGGTATATGCATTGGGCACACAAAGACATTCAGATTAAACAAAGCAGACACACACATGAGGACATATCAGAGAATACAGTTCCCTAATTAGAAACCCAAACACGTAAACACAGCATGTATGCACCAGAATGCATAAACACAGGCACACCCTGACCTGGCAGGCATCAGTGCCTCCTTTCTCATAACCAGCACAGAACATACTGGTGGTGATCTGGTTGTCATAGTAATCAGGAGCGTTACAGACAGTGTCACTGATGATGGGGACGTTTACTTCCTGGAGAACATCTGCTAGATGACCTGCAAGTGACAAATATCAGAAACAGTTAAAAACAACAACACTGTGGATGGGTTTTATCTAAAAAGAAGCAGTTATGTATCAATATGCATCAATTGCTATCTGACCTTTTAAGTATTGCAATTTTCAAGACTCAATTACTCCATTCTCATCTTTCTATATATGTATGAAGCTCAAAGAGTATACTGGTGGTGTATTTGTTATAATAGCACATTGATATGTTTGAATACAAAAAACAACTACTGGAAAGCAAAAAGAGGATGGGCTGTCATTAATTCCAATCATAAGTCAAGGAATGGAAATAACTGTCTGCAGTGTATTACAGTACAGCTGTAATGAAATGCAGACTCACCATAGTATCCTACATTTCCCCAGCCCGTTACCGTTCCCATCTGTCCATCTATCAGTCTTTGACCGTATGCTGGCAAGCAAATAGGCTGGATGTATTCTGCACACAAACATGTATATTAAGATATAAGCAAACACATGTACAAATGAATACTTCACCATCAAACACACACACACATATAATATCTTTGCTTTTATTGTCATCTGCACACAGGGTAAAACCACACAATCCTCATTGGACCATGCTGTCTAAGTCAAGGGTGAATTAATGAACAAAATATGTCAATCTGAACAGGTAATTTAACATTCACAACATGGAAAAAGGAAAAATAACAAAAAAACAGAAGGAAATTAGGGCTATAAACCACATGTTTTTCTCTTGGTCTAGCAACAACACTGAAACAGCGCACTGCACAGAGAGCCATTTAACCTTAGAGTATCCTTTACTTGTTTTATTTTGACTCCAGTGGACTTTGTGCTGTGATTGTAATTGGGAATGTCAAACACTAGATGTCAGACTTTCTACTACAAGTTTCTTCTACTGCATAATAGGACATGTTATTACTGTAATCAACATCAATGACTTCACAGTTATTTAAAAACTCGCTAGCTGGTGTGAACACTGCCTTGTTCCTCTACGTCTATATCTCTGCATCATTTTGTTTTCTCTTCTTGGTCAGTAAAGATGATGTTAATACAGTATATTTGCATTTAGATATTTGTAATTTCCTCAAAATATCTGCCGGCAATCCATTAAGTGTTGATTTAGTTTTATTAAGTTGCTGTACACAGAGCTATGACATACACCGTAACACAAAGCTAACTTCTGTCTCTCTCACACCTATAATTCCAGTGTAAATCACACTTGTATTTCTCCTCACCCTCTTGCATGCCCCGACAGATTACAGTAACATTACAGTAGAAGGACGATGACTCTTGTAAGAGCTACTGTACCTTTATCATTATTAAAGTGTGGATATTCTACTAAAGGAGTCCTGCGATTCCAGGACAGCAAGAGAGCATCAGAGACAACAAGAACCAGTGATACAATCATGTTGAATAAAAGAACTTTTGTCCTGCTGACTCAAATCCGGGAAACAGGAAACTCTTTCCTCATTTCTAATCATTGTCAATATGCAATCAAATACTCAGGTATGTGTGTAGATGAGTGTGTGTCTTATTTGAGGAATATGTGTGTATGCCCTTGTGTGTCCTACCGTTGAAAGCGAGGGGCTGGGTGAGGGCCAGGACGGCAATGTCCCTGCTGTTGTCATCAATGTTAGCATCTACAAAGGGCAGGTAGCTGCTGTGGTAAACGATGGTCTTCACCTCCGCCACGTTGCCATTGACTGGTTTGTTGTAGATGGAGCCCAGCAGCACACGCCAGCGATTAACGAAGCGATACCGCCTAGCATGGAGAGAGTGAAAGGGGAAGACGTGATGATGTCTCACACGAGTTTGACCCATTCTGAGCTTCTTCACAAACGTGTAAGTAACTAACGTGATTCTGCTTGTGTCTCAATCAAACATTACAACACCATTTTAACTGTACTCACACAAAAATGACAAATTTTGTATACCTAAAAATGCCAGTATGCATTTTTGTCAGAGCTTCTTCAGCCATACTGACCTGTTATGAAATCTAAAAAATAATCCTATTTGTCCATCATGTGCTTAAAAATAGATTTCTGTATGAATTCAACTTTGATTACTTACTCGGGGAAGCAGTGAGCTGCTGAGACAATCCAGCGGTTTGAGATGATGGATCCTCCACACTGATGAACTCCATCATACTGCAAGCTGACCTGCCAAGGCCAACTGCCCTGCCTTGCATCCACTCCACCAACTATACGGTCTGCTGCAAAACTACGCCTGCCGCAGTCTGCCGAGGAGAGAGAGGATGAGAGAGACACTGACGAAGAGGGAGAGAAAAATAAGTTTACCGTCTGGATAAACTGCAGGTGAAAGAATTATATATATAGACAGGAGAAACACGGCAAAGACAGATGAGACAAGAATGACAGTGGGTTAGTGAAAGAGTAGAAAATCAAAGCAATAAAAAGCCCAGCATGTGGAAAAAGATCATCAGAGTATGAAGTGTGCCAGCAGTGTGTCAGATCTGAGCTCACATCTTACCTTGGCACAACAGTGTGAGAACCTCCCTGCTCTCACAGCCACTGAAACAAAGAAAGGCAGAGTTAGTGACAGCCTGGCAGAGAAACAGAAAACATGATCCAAACTAAGTTACTGTTCAGCTTCCTCTATGTTAACCGAGTGGACAAGTGACAGGAAAGGCAGGGAGAGCAACAGAGAGGACAGTGTAGTTAGAGGGTTAGACTGCTGTGAGACAGGTGCAGGATCAAACAGACAGGTGTATGTTACCATGGGAACAATGAGTCTTTGATTTTCTTGCCGTAGCTGAGCTCTTCCTGTCTGACACAGAAGAACTCTCCACCATCTCCACTGGCCTCTGGCACTGATGTGACTGAGTAATTCACCACACTAAAACACACACATACACACACCCACACACTTTAGTCCTGTATCATACTATGCTGCATGAAAACATTGATTCATTGTACAAATATCCCACCTGACAAAGCCCACTTCTTCACAGCTGATGCTAGCTAGCAGCTCATTGGCTGAGGAGGAACACACCTGACGCCACCTCCTCTGGGCGGAGTCAAAGACTCTGAGATGTTGGTCAGCAGAATTTACCTGGACTGCAGGGAGTATGTGGGGTTAATTTTAAAACAAGCTCGGTACAATCGCACACACTCCTGCTTACCTGTAACATATATTTATTTGTTTCTTTTCTCACTGTGACTGTGATGATCATTTGTGTTGTTTTTTATGAGCCCAGAGATAGTTGTCTGTTTATATCCTGCAACATGTGACCTAGAAGAGACCACAAATGTAACTTTCTCTTGCTTGTTTGTCCATTAAACCTCTGAGTTGAGCCCGTTCTAATACAATATATACAGTATATTGTAGAAATATACAATCATCAGATATATTTGTTTTTTCACACAAGTAAGTAAAAGGAAATCCTGGATCCGCACCAAAATGAATCACTATCTCTTAGCCCATGGCCTAACCTTCTGTGGACACTGTTTTGTTTCTGCTAACAAACAAACAGGACCAAAAACATACAGTATCCTCCTTGATGGTGGTGAAAAATATGTCAAGTTCAGGTAGCATTTTTTCTTTTATATAATAATCAGACCTTACAGCTCTGAGGTCTGAGGTCACAGTGATATCTGATGTTTATTATACCTGTATACTTCCATGAATTTGAAACCATCACCCTGTCCTCTTTTACTCACCATCATACAGTCCTGTGTCTTCCTCCATTGTGCAATACGTAACTACAGAAGGGTTGTAAAAACAGCAGGCAATTGTTAATTCAATGATATGTATGATAGCAAATAATGAAAGACTTCTGATCATCAGATTTTTGATGAGAACTACAAAATATAAACACCTTGAAATCCAAATCAACAAGATTACGGTCATCATATTTTGGACAAAAATGTGTGTGTGAAAGCATGTGGCCTGACCTACGGCCCAGACGGCTGCTCCGATGGCTCCCAAGGTCATCAGCATCACACACACCCCAATCACACGGCAGGGGGTCAACACACAGGTCAGAGAGATTCCCCTGGTCCCTGCACACACACACACACACACACACACACACACACACACACACACACACTC
>LKNJ01004689.1:0-17126 GCA_002120245.1 Maccullochella peelii | reverse complement strand
ATATATATATATATATATATATACATGAGTGTACATACACTCATTTGACAGTATATATACACAGAGACACACACATGAATGCATACATGCCAGTGCACATATACAGCAGCACTCAAGCTTTTAACATAACATTAAATACCAACAAACAGGTGGCTGAAGAAAAGAAAAAAAAGTGAAAATATCTCAACAGAGAACTAAAGTTAACTGTGTTGTTGTTGACATATATTGACACACGTATGCCTATATTTGAGAAAATAATACATGGCAAAAGTTCAGACTGCTAGTATTTCATTTGGGCTCTTTTTCTGGACTCTTAAGCCACTCTACAACAAACAAAAGCAAAAAGGCCGGTTTCAGCTCACTGTCCAAATGTGAAGGGGCATACAGCTCATTTCCTGGCACAGACTGAAAAGTACAAATGACACTGATTAGATCAATAGTCTAAAGTCTAGCATTTCTCCACAAAGCAAGAACAAACTCTCAAACTAGCATATAATGCCATGTCTGCCCCGCGTGCACATAAAGTATGTGCATGCACCTGCATGCGAGTGCTTCTGCTCTGCTCTGGGCAGCGTTTGTCAACCCGCAGCTTAGAGTTAATACACATTTTTCATTGCAGACATATAATGATTAAAAACACAGGTGTAATTATTAACATTAAATCCAATCAGGTGTGCCAGCTCCCGGGTCCTGGTACTGTGCATGCTGGCTCACTGTCACAGCATACTAGGACATGGTGATGGTGCAGAACCATAATTAATCTTCTTAGTTCCACCTGTCCTGTTCCTGCTTTGACAAGTCTGTTGAGTCCACTGATATTTCATTCTTTTGTTTCTCTTTCATTGTCATCAGGGATTTTTACTGTCTTAAACTAATGTGTAGGAGAGAAGTGATTTAGAAAAAGTGCAAATATTACTGAACCTATAAAAATTTTAAGTGAATTGGCACTCTGCCATGCACGTCCCGTATCATTAAATGCAGCTCAGTTCATTTCACTTCCCTCCATCAACCATTTACACAAACCCACGGTCATCATCATCTTCATCATCATCATCACCTCTTGACACAGACACATTAAATCAGATCATTAAGTTGTAAATCTTGACAACAGGCACATCATGTTGTCTGTTGCTTTCATTTTTTTTATGACTCTACTAAAAACTTTACGTGCTCCCCAACCACAAGCCCCCAATCCAGCTGCTTATATTGATGAATATGTCCCTGCACACCCACATAGGTGCCAGTTATTATGGCTGTTTAGACTTCTGCTCAGGTCGAGTTGGGCGGAGCTACGTTGAGAATTGTGTGATCTATGTCACCAAAGTCCAAACGCTCAGTTATTTTCAAGTATGACAGTGAGCCAGCATGCACAACACCAGGACCCTGAAACCAAAGCAGCTAAATGGAATTCAGCCATCATTAGTTGCATTATTTACACCTGTGTAGAGCCTTTAAAATGACCAAATTATCATTTTCCCTGTATCAGTGTTAGAGCCATTTTTCACAGCACATGTTTGACTTGCATGTTGACTAGCAGGAAAGCAGCAGGTGTTTCCACATTTGACATGTCAAAATGTCTGCTGTAAAAAAGACCTGCTGGAGTCACGAATTGAACCTGGGAAATGTGGGATTTTTTTTGGTTGGAATGTGTTATAGGAATGACTTCTGTCATTTCTATTCATTTGAAATTAATTTTGTCTGCAGTTTATCTGTTATCAATAGTAATGGTTGAAAGGAAAAATAAGGTGTCCATGCTGAAAGGGCAAATGTAACTCTAAGTCAAGTACTTTAATATTGGCTTTTTAGAGCCTGTGTCTGTAGTTCTTTGTTTTAAAAAAGCAGAAAAAGTGAGCTTTTATTCAGTGGATTTTCTGTTCATTACATTGTATGAGACAGTCAGGGCTGTAATCGTAATACTTTCCATCAATGTGCAAGGAAACAACTGGAGATAGGCCTACTGTAAGTATATGAGTGTTTCCTATCGAATCAGAGAAAACATTCTACATGCCTAGTTTACTTCCTGCCACTGTCTCCCTCCAATATTTTCCCTCCTCTCTCACATCTCTATCTTTCTCATTTTGTGTGAATACAATTTAAAGAAAAGTAATCAAAATGAAAAACCATTCCATTAAAACGTAACATTGGGCCTATCAAATGTAAATGGTCATTGGGAAGGTGTTTTGTGCTGCTGGACAGTTTTGTCAGGATAGTATAGGAGGTTTTTTTTTTTTTTTCCCCTCCATAAAAGAGCCCTCTGGTGATGCTGGGCATCTGGATACAAAACAGTCAGTTTCCTCTGCTTACATGTAGACTCCTGAGTCTTATGTCTTGATCTGTGTAAGTAAACATCTCAAGAAATGACAAGGAACCAGTGTTGTACAGAACCACTTACACTGCTTGGTCCAATTTCTATGCGGTTATCAAGAAATGTGATAGCTGTGTAGACCTGTTAATCCAGTGACCTTAACCTCCTTCTCAGCTATCTGCTCACATCTGCTCCCTGACCAACTCTACCTGCACCTTAACTGCACCTCTCTCTGTGTGCCTCATGTCTGCTCCTCCTCCCCTTGCGTACCTGTCCTCTCTTCCCCCTCCCTTCCTCAGACTTCCCCTCCAAACATCCAGACAGCATGATAATGGTGTTATTGTCCCTTGGGTTGTAAAATTGTGATTAACAAATTTTGACCCAAAGGTCAGAGAGAGACGAAGAAAATTCAGACAGAAAACGTTTTAAAGTGAGAAACAAAAAGTCAATGTCACTGGACATATTATCAGAAGGACATTCCAGGCTCGCGTTCATTCTTTCAGATTGTGTTTTCCAGGAAATACCTCAACATTTCCTCCACACACCTCAACTCCAGCACATACACACGTACGTTGGTGCTGCCCCCCCGTTCCCGAACTCCTTCTTTCTTCTTCTTTCATTCCTGCTCTCTTCCCCCCAACACAGCACTCTTCACAATCACATTGCAGGGCAGAACAGGCACTCTTTTGTGTCCACGTCTACCTGAGACCACCTTCTCCTGTGTGTGTGTGTGTGTGTGTGTGTGTGTGTGTGTGTGTGTGTGTGTGTGTGTGTGTGTGTGTGTGAGGCTCCGGTATCATGTGCTGGCGAGTACGCTGCAATAGTAAAAGTTGGTAGACAGTTGTGAGTGTAGTTCATATGTTGTATATCTTGTATTATAATAATAAAAATACTGGAGAACTTTTTGTGTTATGTTAAACTAGAGTTGTAAAATTAGTAAGTTTAAGTTTACAGTATAGTTAATTTTGAAAACAGATATAATTTCACCTACTATAAAAGAGAACTAACAGGCACTTACTGTGGTGTTGTATTGTTAGTAACACTGACTCTGGGTTATGTAAGACAAATTATGTTACGACATTCATGTATAATTTCCGACACACTTCTCTGACGAGTCAGACGACTGGTAACGTTCAGTTACAGCCTATTCGTTTAAAAAATAAATTGTAATTTGACAGCTTGATCAAAACATATGATCTACTAGTAAAAGTTTCTCTACGACACTGTGTCATAATACTGTTAAATATATGTCAGACTTTCTCCGAGCTCATTAACAACAAACTTACTTAAAGCTTAATTTATGCTTTACAAAAAGATGCAGTTTCAACAGATAAAGTGATACAATACATCACTGTTGTTGTACATCAGGAATATTTCACAATGCAGGCAACATTTAGGGCTTCCCCACAGTGTGACTGGATAGTTTGTTGCCACTGCGGTAAATGAGGCTGGCATGAGAGGTACAAATGAATCATCACTTACTGTTTGTGACCCATCCACACACACATACTTTACGTACATGCATTTTATTTGGGGTTATTTCTATCCTCATCCATGAGTCACATGACCAGCCAGAAGCAGCGCCATGGAAAAAGTTCACTGAGTCATTACTCATTCTCTGGGGTGCTGGGAGGGATACCCTTAACTCTGCACACACGCTCTCCCACAGTAACACCTCACGTAACTAGTGGGTGAAAAGGAGCAGCTGTGTACCAGATGAGATATGTGGGTGTCCACGCCCTCCCCAAACCAAAATTGAGAGAAAAACATGAAAATGCACAGACAACACATTCTTCTGTGTATTAAGAAAAACGTTCCTTTTTGTCGCCCACATTAGCCAAGTAACAAATTACACTACATAAGGTATTTTTAGGAATCTAATTTTCTTTTATCTGAAGGACCTTCTTTCTAAACAGTCTACTATCTACTAATCTAAAGAACTCCCCAGAAAATGTTATTTTTTGTTACTGATATACTGTGACTGTCTTTGAAAACCCTTTCCAAAGGCTTATAAACAGAAAACGGGTTCTGACAAGTCATGAGGTAGAAGGTAGAAGAGGTAGAAGTCCCTCTTCTTCATGAGAGTGTTAGTGATATTGGTTTATATGAAAAAACATTCCCAACTTATGGACTATTGACTTGTTTTTCCCCAGAGCTTCTAACTGTATCACACAGTCTTCATCAGCAGATAGAGTTGGAGCTCTGTTGTCATGGAGATGGCGCTGACATGCGAGCTCAGTAGTTGTTATAATTTCATCAATATTGCTTTTATGACTTCCAGTTTGTGTTGGCTTAAAGTTGGGCGTGAAAGTTCATTCTTAACCTTGAAATAGTAGTTTGACAAATAACCCCAACTCAAGGTCCATGAACTAGTTTATTAGCTAACTGCATAGTCAGCATCTACTGTGTTATCCTTTGTCCTCTGAGAGGTACTGACATTTGGACTTTGGGAAAGAGATTCCAAAACTACTGTCAAAACAGGGAGATCAGATTTTATGTATCTGGTCCATCAAAAACAGGGCCGAGCTTAATTCAACATACATTCTCCTATTTAAATAGGAAAAGGGGTTAAAAAATGGATACTGAAGAATATTCCCTTCCTGAGCAGACTGAAGTGAACCTAGGTGTGGTAAGAGTGGTATGAAGCAAAGAGAACAGTGCAGAAGCAGAAAAAGACGCTATGACTCATACTTGTAGTGGTTCTCATAGTGAAAAAGTCAAAATAAACACAATCATATCGTGCAGTAAATATTAGCCTGATTAGAAAAGATACCCTGCCCATAGAAGTGCGTGCATGTCAATGTGCATATTTCATCACCTTGGAATTATAAGGTTCTATCTGACATTTTTGTCAAAATTGAGTTATTCACATATTCTTATTCTGTGACAACTTATTAACATTATGTGAGGTGTTTTTTTAAAGTTGTATGCATTTTTGGACTTTTTCTTTGGACAACAAAAAGGTTCTATCCCTATCGCTATTGGGAATGCAAAAACTTTGAAGCTCAATATCTCAAAATCACCGAGAACGCAGATGGAACCTTATAATTCCAAGGTGGCGATTTGTGTTTCTCTTCTTGTTCACACATGCTTACGCACAATGTCATGATTACAGTAAACACAGCTTGCTTCTGAAAATAGATGATGTCCCACTTAATCTAAGCACAGCCACACACTAAATAAACCCCAACATATGTGCCACTCCTTGGCTAGACTATGTTTCTCTTGTAATTACACACTCCAAAGATGCAGCCTGATTCATCACATCTGGGTGGACTCCCTTCTGCCAGGCAACAGAAACTACAAAACCAAATGTCTAGCTGACAGTGTTCAGACACAGAAAGTAAGTTACAGCACAACAGGGACACAATGACCAACGAAGACCTGTTGATGAGTACAGCAGTAGATGTGGAGATGATATCAGTTTTCAACTAAAGACTTGGATTCATTTTGTCTCTGCAATGTAAGGTAGGTACTTTTACTGTTGTCTAGTGGGGTTATGGGGGTAAAAACACATAATGGGTGAATTAATTGTCTCTACAAAGTTTGAAGATTTGAATTATTGTGAACAGTAGGTAGACACAGGCTTTCAAGACACCAAAGGAAAACGTAAGCACATATTTGTACGCATCACAGACACAGAGTTTCATGGTTCACACTGACAGGAGTGTTTTATAGCAACAGTAAAATACAGTAAGTTATCTTATGTTTACTTCCATAACAGCATCATATAATTAGAAGTAAACTCATTAGGAGCCATAAAGTTGCACAACAGTTGATGCCAAGTAACAGGAGGACAGGATTTTCTGGTTTCCCTTTAAATGCATGCTTCACTAAGGCTGATGGGAGTGTGTTTGAAGGAATAAGGTAGGAAGAGCTTCATATTGACAGTGAAGTGGGTACATTGAGTTGTTTGTTTACGACTGCCAGGAGAGTGTGTTGTTATTGCTGTAAATATGTGTTGCAATGAAGTGTAATTTGGTGTAAAGGACGGCGGTTATTTCTGGCCACCGGTTATCAGCATCACTTTCACATTTCTGTTTGGAATAGGACTTCATCTTATGAAAAAACGTTACAACCAATCGTATAAGTATATGTTTTCCAAGCTGAAAGAACAAAAAACTCAAAAATAAACCCAGTGAACATCAGAGAGACAGCCAGCCAGCTTTAAACAAACTAGTTAATGGTTAACTGTCAAGTGGACAGATGTCTGGTCCCAAATACAGAAAACATGAGCTGCAGCATGCCCAGCACAGCATTTTAATGTGTGTGTGTGTGTGTGTGTGTGTGTGTGTGTGTGTGTGTGTGTGAAGGAGTAGAGAGGGGGTGGAGAGAATGAGAGCAGAAGCAACGTTGTATTTAATACGTGCACTCACCCATCTTCCCCTCTGTCACAACTTTCTCAGCATACATCTGTATACAGTAGAAAGCAGAGGGCAATGATCTGTCTCCTTCCTTCCTTTCGTTCTTCCTTCCTTCCTTCCTTCTCTCCTTGACTCCTCAGGGCAGGTGGTCTATACCCTTGGCAGTCACCTTTACCTGGTAATACAATGTTTAGGGTTGTAAGTGACAAACAAACATCATATTGTATGTAAAACTTACTTTTTTTTCAATAAACATGTATCAAAAATATAGCCAGATAGATATAGTTATATATAATATTACTTGTTTGATTTATATGCTCTAAAGTACAGGTAGGCTATATCACATGTTTGTTTCAGAGCAGTTGTTTTCACTTTGTGTTTAGTTAATTCACTCACTCACACACAGGCAGTATAAATCTAGACCCACCTAGTCAAGGCCCACCCCTCCAGATAGCCAGGTCTACTAACATGTTCTCCTTGGGTAACTCATTTCTAAGATGGACAACTAACAATGATTTTGTCAGTCCATATGACAAATGACTTTGTATACTAACTGAGCTGCTTAATTGCTTATGCCACTACACATAGAAGACTTTTGTCTTTAGTAACCATCACCAAAGGTTAAACCAGTTACAGTATTAACTGCTCTGCAAGCAGGAGGGCATGAAGTCATAATCAGACCACTGGGAGCAAATGAAAAATCACACTGTTATACATACACATTGTTATAGGGATTTAAAGTGTATCTTCAGCCTATAGTTAGTTCATTTAGGCATGTTTTATGTCCTATTGTATTACTAGGCCTATACAATAAAATTTACAGTTTTTATTGTTATATTGTTGTATTTATAGGCCTGTAAAGCCTATAAAATGTTAATTTAGCTACATGTGTATCACTTTAGTATTGTAAGCCCTGTTAGGTTACTTATACAGAGGTGTTGATGCAGAGATGGTTAAACAGGTTCAACAGACCACATGACATTAAAAAGGTTCAGCACGATGAACTGCAATTTTGAAATAATTCAGATTATACAAATGGTCTAATTTATTTTACTGAAACATGTTCAAATTCAAATTCTAAGAATTGAATGACACCAAAATTAGGTTACTAGCTAGCTAATGGTTGTTTTCAGAGTTAAACCACAGGGCTGAAATAAACTTAAAGTCGCCTTCCAGAGAGTGACTCACCTGTCTTTTCGTGCAGCAGGTGGAGCCCCGGCCTTCTCCGTTAGTGACAAATACCGTCTTATTGTTTTTTAGTCCGCTTTGAAAAACAGAAAAGGCACAAAACTTCTGCCTGAAAGATAGACGACACAATAGGCTACTGTTTAAACGCCACCACAGATAAATCCCAGTTTTCAGTAAATCCTTTTTTTGCTCTCTTCACAGGTTACTGACCCCAAATAAAGAAGGGGGGGGAAGTTAGCAACGTTTTCAGCGACCGTTTCTATCAACCAAAACCACCGGCGCCCGCTTCTAACAGAAAAGAGAGACACATTTGGAAGACTGGACTAACTGAAACAAAGTTAGGGAAAGTTTAGTCGGTAAGTGTGGTCGTCCTGTGAGCGGTCAGCTGCGCAGACTAGAGGGGCAAGACGAGTGACGTCAGCTTACGGTTCTGAGTGGACTAACGGCGCACGAGAGCTCTCAGAGATCCTGTAGCAGGTCTGACCCTGCAGACCTGCTACAGGTGAACACACTGTCCTCCAAGCGTCATTACAATCATTACAATACACAGCTTCATAGGGATTTATAGGGAAACTGATTCAAGGATGTCAGCTATTGATTTGGTATGGAGATATCTCTCAGCAAGTGTGATGCCTTGTATCCCAATTGGTACAATTGAGTAAGCAAGCACATACAGTGTCCCCCAACCACCACTTACACACACAAATACAAAAGTTCAATTTAAGTCAAGTTCCCTTTGCTGACATGAAAGCCCAGTCATCAGCCCAGTTCCTTGTTGTCAGAGAAAATAAAAGGGAAGCTGTACAATCTGATCTATAAGAAGCTCACTGACTTCACTGAGAGTACAAGAGGGCAGATTGGTAGATAAAGGATCACAGAGTCACACATATAGGGGTGAGAAGAAGAGGTAAAGCCAAAGGAGGAGAGCAGGTGACTGAGGGAAAAAGGTCAGGAGACCACAACAAAACAAGCAACAGCCACAGCAGGAAGAAAGGAAGATGGGCGGGCGAGTGGCACAGAGCTGCTGGCTGCTGCTGGCACTCTCTCTGAAAGGTAAGACCTTGTATAAAAGCACCAGCAGCGTTCATGGTGGCATCCACATATAGTATTGTGAAGATCCACTAACTCCAACATCTGTAGTTTCAAAACTGATTAAATAACTTACTGAGCTGGACGGTTCATTCTTAGAGTTATTATAAAAATCATAAAGCTGATGTGTGCTTGGAGGATTATTCCAGTGGTAAATGAACAACATCTGGTTATTTTGCAGTTGGCACAAAAATGTTCTGGGGCAACAAGTAGTCTACATCCAGACCTACATGCATATTGTATCCATCTTCTTGTTGGCAGTTAAACATTTTAATCTTTCTCCCTGTGACTTACTTAGTTGCTTTTTTTTACATTGCTCCAAAAAGGGTCCAATCATTACCTGTTAAAAGCATCCAATGAGTTGAGACCAAGTACAGTCCTTCTGAGCAGACAAATTCCTTATTTCTTTTCAAGCATAAAAAAAAAAGTCATAAAAATGTCCAAATAACCAGCAATGCCTGGAATACACAATAAATACAATATCGAGAATTGTAACAGTACTGTATGCGTCAGTTACCTTTATCTTGTTTTCGCTCTGTCTCTGGATAATGTCCTTTTTTACACGTAAAATAAGTTAGTAAACTAATATAGTAACCTCATAATATATCGTCATTTTTTTCTAATTATGTGTTAAAGTTTTAAATGTACTTTCACAGTGCACAGTGCAACTGGATATTTTTTTTAACCTTTAATCTGCAAAATGAAACCAAACTACTTCTTGAGGAATTGTTGCACCATTTCAATGTAACTTGGTGGTTATAATATACTTGCTATATTCTAACACATATCCTCTGCCCATCAGGCATCCTTGCTGGTGATTGGTCAGTTCATCTCCCCTCCAGTCCTATCTGTGCTGTGATTGGATCCTCAGTGGTTCTTCCTTGTTCCTGTGACTACCCCCAAAGTTCTAATGAAACCAAGGAGGTAATTCAATAAAGAAGGCATTGTTAGCAGTTGCAATATATCCTGCAGTGCTTCTTTAACCAGAGGACTTTCCCTGCCAGGGCTAAAACCTGAATGAGAATGAATACAAACGTGCAGATATAGGAGGTGGAACTGCAGTAAACTAACAATTTTAAGCTTGCAATGAAAGTTTTGGGAGGGGTCAGGTTAACATAAACATAGCATCTGCTATTTTACAGTACTATTTACTATCCCTTGTTCAAAAGCTCCTTGTTTTCTATTTTTACCAACTCTGTATATCTTTCTGTATTAGGGTGGAGGAGGAGAAGGACAACAATACAAAGTTTTGTCTGAGATGTGGTGTCTCACAGACAGCCGCTGTATCACACCAAGGTATTGTTTAAGACACAGAGAAACATGCACAAGACCACCCTGCAATTCATTTTAGCAAAGAGCTAATAGCTCAGAGTAGTATCTAAGTCTGTCTGTCCGTCTCAGCTATGTCTTCCACAGCGACGGTATCTTCCCAGATCCATCCTACCAGAACAGGGTAAAGTACCTGGGACAACAAGGAACAAAAAACTGTTCTCTGAGGATTTCTGATCTGAGACAGTCGGACAGCGGAGCATACGTGTTTTACCTCATCACCAGCCACCCAACACAGAAGATACCAGAGCAGAGCGGTATACAGCTGCTGGTGGCAGGTGGGAATATTTCATTTACAATGAATACTACAACTGATCACCATCATCATAGTAATCACCATCCTCCTCAGAATCACAATCATCACTCAATAATTTGCACTGGTAGGCAGTAAAATAAAACTAAAGTGATAGAATAATATAGAGAGGAGGAAGACTGAGAAGAGCATGCAAGTTCATATCTGGTCCCACAAGCAGGAATCTTCACTCATGTGAGGAGTAATGAAATGTGGCTGGCTCAAATATTTACAGTAAGTTTTACATCTGTATGTTTTTTGCCAACATGGTGTTTACGCCAATTTATTATGTTAAATACAAAGTAGGGAGCTGAGTATTATCGATCATCTCAAAATCTTTAAGAAAAATTTGTCAGTGTCAGTCTGCACTGACAAACCGCAGTAGACAAACTACAAAGTCTTTTTAGTTTTCCTTCCTCTATGTTGTGACTGTTTATGTCCGTCTTTGTGTCTCTCTCACTGGCACACTGTCTTACTGCCTGTCTGTCTGTCTGTTGCCCCATGCCTGTCTGTCTGGGAGTAACTGCCCAGTTACAATAACAGTATCGAGTGGTAGCTGTCTAATGTTCAAGAAACAAACAGAAAACTAATATTTCTACTTTGCTAACTTGTATTGCTTTAATACTTGGCTAACAGGTGTTGGTGTTTTAGCACCATTGCATGGAAGTTATTTACCACTTCCTTTATGCAACCCTCTGTTTGACACTTTGTGCTATTAATGAGAAGTAGAATTGAAACTGACCACTGACTAAATGTAAATACTGTATAAACTCATCTTGACATTATAATCAGTTTCATATTGTCAAAATCCAGTTGGTAGCAAAATCACTCACAGCCAAACATGGAGGGACAAATTGTCTGTGCTGAACTTTAATAAAGGGGTGGGGGGTGGGGGTGGGTTTAGAGTAATTTAAGGTATTAGAGCTTGTTGAAAAGCAGTCTCATCTTGTTTGTGTAGTGTAGGGTGGTTGGTGTTGGGAGACGGTGTTGTTCCACCACAAAGATATTCTTAAGTAATTCTTGAGAAACGTCTGTGTGGAGTCACACTCTTGTGGTTTCCTTGTTTTTCTCTCTGTTGCCGTGATGCACCACCCTTTGTGATTCACAAAACCCCAATTAAGTACAGGAAACCTGTAGGATGAACAAAACAACCAATAATGGTAGAATACAGTAGAATAGAAATGAAATATCAGAGAAAAGACTGTGGTTTGACCATGAAGAGTTTCCAGTTAGTTAAACCCAATGATAGGTCAAAGGGTGGCTTCACAATTCAGAAAGCAATTTTGAATCATTAGTGGCAAAAAATGATTAAACCAACACCTTTTAGTGTGAATGTTAAATAGAGACAGAATTCACTACTTTATGGTCAACTAGTCCCCACATGTAATGTCCTCAATATGTTCTTTTTTCTGAGAATATGGGAACCTGAAGTGCATTTTCCTCTCCATTTAAAAAAAAAAAAGTAAGTTTTAAAAAGGCGAATACCAATACTTCTTAGACCCAGTGCCCCTAAATCATTACAAGAAAGCAAAGCACTGGATGTCAAGGAATTAGTATGTGATTTTGCCCTGCTAAAATACACACACGGATTAACTAACCAGTCAGATGATTCATTTTGTCTACTTTTCGCTGTTTTCTCCAGACTCCGCCAACGCAGTCACAGTGTCAGCAAATCCCTCCAGTCACATCACTGAGGGCGCGGCCTTAAGTCTGGCCTGCTGCAGCCCTGCGGGCGGTCCACAGGCCCGCTTCAGATGGTACAAGAGCACAAGCGCCAGCCCAAGACACACTGGACAGGTGTGGAACATCAGTGAAGTTACATCTGATGACTCTGGCAGCTACTACTGTCAGATACAGACTGGCGATAAAGTGCAGAACTCAACAATGCTGCCTATTGACGTAGAGTGTAAGTGAAGTTTAATCCTGATTGAAATTAATATTGTCATGTCATGTAAAAGAGCGTGCTCCGTACAAATCTACCGTCTTCAAGAAGAAGAAGAAGAAGAAGAAACTTCCCCACACAGGTTGATAACTGGGTTAAAACTTGGTTTGATAACTGGGTTAAAAGCAGTCAGTGTTTTGACAGAATCTCATCTGACTTGAAGCCAGGTGTAACTGACCTTTGATCTCCTTCCTGTCCAGACTCTCCTCGAAACACAGCCCTCTCAGTCTCTCCTGCTGGAGAGCTACATGACAAGCTTCCTGCGACTCTGACCTGCAGCAGTGATGCTAACCCACCTGTCCACACATACGCCTGGTACCAGGGCGTAGCATGTCTCCCGACAGCAGACAAAAGCTTTCATCCAGCAAGACAATCCCTGGCTACACCCACAGGAAGAGGCCTCACATTCAGCAGTGCCAACATCACCACTGAGGAATATGGGCAGCACTGCTGTGTAGCACGCAACACTCATGGATCACAGACTTCCATTGCAACACTCAGAGGTTCCAGAGGTAGGTGCATGCAGAGCCAAATAATCTGAGTTATTCAGTGTTTGCAGGGTTGAGCAGGTTTTTTATTAAGTTTGCAAATATTAGTATACGACAGAAACTCATTTCAGTTTTGATGTGACGGAGGTTGACTCATAAATACTGTAGTGGACATATTGTACATACTCACCTTTGACAATGACTCTTAAAAAATTAATCTGAATGAACTTTACCCTTACCAAAGCAAAATGATTTATCTGTTCGGCCACTGAGATATTACAAATCCAGGGGTTGAATTTTTATTATCCAAAGAGTTTTGTGTGTTGTTATGTAATACAAAGAGGAAATTAGCAATCTAAAAAATCTGAGTTTTAGATTATAATTTTTATATTACTTACATTACTTCAATTTGTCCAAAGTAACTTTTTTTCCCATATGTATAAATGGGGAGCAATTTGGGATTCATAGTCTTGCTCAAAAACAGTTCGATATGTGGACGGGAGGAAATTGAACTACCAACCCTGCGATTAACGGCTGAGCCACTCTTCTTTTGACAACCTGCTTATCCTGATCTCTTCTCTATCGCTGAGATGCATCAGAAAAATATGACTTTGTCAAGTCAATATTTAGTTCAAATATTTTGTTTTGTTTAGTTTGCATTTCTTTCACTGAGAAAACAGATATCAACACATATCAATCCCAACGTTGCTGCACTGTATTCATTTCAAATGAGCGAACTGCGAACGAATGAAGCAGGTCCACACTTGCAGGCTCTGCTGCCATGAAGCCCAACATTATGAAATACCTTTACTTTGTATGTACTCAGCACCGGGATGTTCTCGGTTCAACGTCCAGCCATTCACATGCAGATTGTATTAAAAAAATACAGCCTGGGCTCTCATCCCTTTTCTGTCCACTACAGCAGTGACCCCGTCTGATACTTCAGGAAGCAGGATGCTGTTCATCGGAGTGACCATCGGTGTTCTACTGGCTATTATAGCCATAGTGGTCTTTCTCATGACAAGGTGAGTTGCTTCTCTTACAGCTGATCAATATTGTTATATTTCTTTGATCTATCAGCATTTCAGCATTAAGAATCTTAAGAGGTACTGTAGTTGGACTGGTGCACAATGTAAGTAAAATAATGTAATTTTTTAAAAGTTCAATACTGCTTCAGTACTCTTAATAAGCATCACTAATAACAAAAGACCTCGTATTTATAGATAGTGTGTGGTTGAAAAGGTCCAGTATGTGACACAAAGCCGAACAAGAAGTGATGCTATGCCTGAAATCACCTGATGCATCATTCATACCAGCATGCATTCATTGGTTGTTGCTTGAACTATTTGAATAATCCAATCTAGATGTCAGCAATCAAATGAGTATAATGTGTCACTAAAAGGTTGAGGTGATGCCCACATTAGAGTGAATTTTAGCCAAAGATCTTCACTGTCTGGGTTTGGGTTACATCCAGTGTTACATACATGAATACATTCTTTGTTATATTTCAAGTAATCATTTAATAATGTAAATGTCAGTGTTTTTTGATGAGTTCATTGTCTGTCCTTTCAGGAGACAGAAGTCATCCAGACAACGGTCATATGTCCTCACCGAGACAACTGCCACAGCACCTTAAGGACTCAGCAAGACCAGGACTTATTCTGCACAAAACAATGTACAGACCTTTTTATTATATTAAGTAAATAAGATTTTCCTCGATACCCTGGGACACTCTTTACACCTCATATTGCCAAGTAGACCTCTATAACACAAGCAGACACCTTTAAAACTAGTATTGCATCACATGCTGAAGCACATTGTGGCCTGCTTGAGCCCATGACGGAAATCAAAACAACTTTCAAGACTGTTGACAGTGATAAACATTACTGTACATTCAAGGAAGCAGGACACAACACTGAAACCCTTAATTCCTGGATTTCAACGCACTGAGCTGATCGAGCATGAACTTGGCCGACTTGGGCTTTAAGAGAGTGCTGCTGCTTAATTTTAAAATCAACAAAAGTGAAGCTAAAGAAATACTGATATCTTTTAATCTGTTGCCGCGTGCCTTTCTGATCATTTGTTCCATTTGTTTCTGTGCAATTGTGCTGTGGGATGAGCTAAACGCTGCTGTCAGGAATAAACCAAGCAGTCTTCAAGAAAAGAATATTTATTATAACTGAGAAAATAGACTGAAAATCTTCCGTTACCCCTTCTCAAGTGAACTCCTTCCACTTTGTGCTCTAGTCTGTTGAACTGTTGCAGTAACAGATACATAAATACACCCTCCACTGTTCATCACATAAAGTATGAAGATCACTGATGACATCCAGAGTTGTTGTTAGCGCTGTTGTTAGCTTTTACTGGAGTTGAACAACACGTCGCAGAGTACACCAAGTACTGTATAAGCAATGTCCCGAAACAGAAAACACTGCAGCAGCTATTACTGAAAGCCTGTTAGTGATGATGATGATGATGAGCATGAAGATGATGGCAGAAAATCCAGTCATAATGATCCAATTAAAAGCTGTTAGCAGTTGGGACTGGGTCACATCTGCATGGTTTTGAGTAAACTCTTCAGTGTGATAAGGCTCCAACAGATACTGACCAGAGCCTGAGGAGAGGTGGAGGAGGATGAAAACCAAGAGGACAGTGACTCTGGCACCAGGACATCCATTTACAAAATGCCCTTGTATCTCATTAGTCTATTTTTAGAACATTAATCAATTTAAAGTGGGAATAGCTGAGTAAAGTGGTGCACGTCTGCTATTTTCAAATGCTAATTAAGTAAAAAGGAAGTTACAGTGTGTCATTTCCCAAACATTTAAAGAGACAGTTTCATATATGTGAAGTATCACTTTGAGCACTGTTTTGTTCAGTTGCATTCACTGTACATTTTTAACATTTATATGTTTTAACAACAAATAGAAAGATTTAGTGGTGCGCATATTGTAATGCCGCTGTTTCCATCGTGCATATTAAGCTTCTAATTTTAACTACCGCGTACCTCATCTGAGATTTGTTCTAAATGCAATGTATTTGGCATATTGATACCAAGATTTTCAAAATGTGTGATATCTTAGATTTAATAAGCTTTTTGTACTTTTCAACTGCTCAGAAAGAAACTTGCCTTGGAAAGAAGATAATTTATTGCATAGCAAAACATGTTAATAACATATTCTTTAAAAAAAAACAAAAGAAAAATAATCAGAGTATGTTGATAATCAAGACGGCATGGCAACATGCCTTACAAAAATATGATCTATACAGTTATTACAGCAGCCAGCATTCATTCAAGTTTGAAATGCTAGTTCTTAGACATTCAGCAGGTGTGAGACATGTTTAGAGGTGTCTTACTGATTACTTCTATATTGACCAAAGTTCTGCCATGTCTATCTGCGTGAGCCAATAAACGCTATGCTGTTGTATGTTGTTTCTGTTGCAGTTAAAAACACTGAATAGTATAATATCTAAAGATTAAACCTTAAAAAGCCAAAGTTGAGGTTAATAATTTAAATAACTCTAATGAGTTGGTAGACTGAAGGTAACAAAGCATTTACAAGTTCACCACAACATATGTGCATGAGTATTTTAAACTCAAGGGGGCAGCACATCCTGGTTTGACCACAGTGCATCTGGATCCAGTCTGCTGTAACAGTAGTGAACCATTTACACCACTGAAAAACGTACAGACCGGCAACACTGTTCAAAATGGGCATGAATACAACAGACTGGCATAAAACAAGAATAAACTACTACTGATCATGCTGCAATCATGGCAAGAGAGGCTATGTTCAAATCTGGGATGAAAATAACCTAATTTAGTAACATGTGCAAGGTTGTGGGTATTTAACGGATTAAATAACCATCAGTGATTTTTTCTTGATAAGGTTACAGTTCGTAACCCTTCTGTCTCCAGCGTTACAGAGAGTCACTGAGCGTTTACGCCATAGACTTTATATACAGTCTATGGTTTACACAGAAAGGAGTCAGGAATGAATGAGAGCTGTTGCAAAACGTGCTGCTCTCACTCTCACGCCAGCATTCAAATCACAGGGACTCTTGTGCCAAGTGTCACGTCATGTATCTAGTGTGAATCTAGATCTAGATCTCAAATGCGCCCCAACTT